>VZTV01102672.1:15508-39276 GCA_013400875.1 Anhinga rufa
GGGCTGGCGCTCCCCGGGCGGGGGACATGCCGGGCGCCGTCCGGGGTGTCCGCCGCCCCTCGCCGGGCCCGGCCCGGGACGCCGTGCGCCTGCACCTGCTGTGGGCTGGGGCCTCCCGCCGGACCCCCCCGCCAGCCTTCCCCTGTCCCCGGCATGGCCTTGGCCGCGACCCCCGTGGGGCCTGGCCCTGCCCCCTCCAGCCCCCGGGCAACCCCGCCGGGACTGCGCCCGGCCTCGGGGCGCCGTGGCCTCCAAACCAGCCGCGCCTTGGGCCATGTCGTGTCCCGTCCCCGTGGGACAGGATGCGATCGTGTGGCCGTGCTGCCCTCCGTGGAGGGCACCAGGCATCTCTCGGGGGCACCTGGAGTCGCTTGCCTGGGGCTTTGGCTCCCAAAGCCTCTGCTTCTGGGCGAGGCAGTGGGGAAATGCGAGCTGTCCTTGTGCCCCCGCAGAGGAGAGCCTCCCCGTTTCCCATCCTTGCCCCTCACCAGTGAGCAGCAAGTCCTAAGAGTTAATGACCCTGGGCAGGGATGCTCCGGTGCTGGACTGTGAGCTGGTCCCTGGCTGACAGGCATTCCTGTGTGCCTTCCTGTCTTGCTTTCTCTGGGCCAGTGTTTGCTAAGATACTGAGGTCTGTCGGCACCCAGGACACCTCTGTCCTTTCTTCCCCTGACTCGTCTGAATGACCCCCTGTCAGTAGCAGCCTTCTGCTGTCTATTTGCCCCTTGTCAGGTTACTGATGTATTAAATTGAATTGTGAGTATCAGACATGTTCTGATATGTTCTGCCATGTTTTCAGTCTCCTTGCAAAATATGTACTCCAGGGCCTGACAGACTCAGGAAGAAATGCAGTCAGGGTTGTTAAAAAGGGGCCGCTTATTTTTAGATGTGCAGTCCAATGCTTACCTCCCTACTGCAGGGATAAGTTGGGCAAACATCTGGGTGCCCTTGAGCAGCAGTCGCAAGGGCACGGGCCGAGGTGCAGGTGAGGTCCCCTCTCCAGAGTCATAACGGGATGGGAAGTGCGCCAGTGGGGCTGTGCCCCATCCCTGTCCAGTGCCATATCTGCCAACATCCCTCTTGAGGGGCATCTGTCTGGCCCCTTCTCTAACCTACAAAGCCAGGTTGCATGGCAGATCTAGTCCAGTGCTCAGCTGCCCACAGGTCAGCCCTCCCTGCTGCCCAACCTCAGGCTGCAGTGCTGCTGGGTCCAGCACACAAGGACCAACTAACTCTTCCCACCTCTTCAGCAGGCCTGAAAGGAACTCACTGTTGTACTGACAGGACAAAAGGGTGTGCCAGGCCTTAAGTGATTGTTCTCTCTGTGGTGGTGCCCATTTCTTAACATGGCTTTAATAAAAAGTGAAGCTGGATAACTTATAAATGATGCAGAATCATTAGCTATTAATGCATTGGGCAGGGCTTAACTGTGGCATGCTTTTCCCAGAGAGTCCAGCAGGGTGTTGGAGCATCTTGGCTTTACAGGAATGTTTTTAGTAGTTGGCTTCAGAGAGTACATTTTTTGGAGCCCTTGCACTCACAGATCTTTGTGGCAACAGCTCTGGCATGAAACTGCTCTGACCTGAGCTGCAGAGCAGGGTGGAGAACATTAGGCTTAATGTGGGGATCATATGCAAAGCTTTCTATGGTGTGAGCTGTGCTTTGAAGGTCTTGTCATAACGACTTTCAGTGAGGTCTCATCTTGCATATCCTTGGGATTAAACATTGCCTCGTGTTTCTAGGGTGAACTTCTCTAGTTTCAACTTCTGAAACTTCTTGTCCTGTCTCTTCCTGCTAGATGTGCAAATCCCATGTGCTCAGAAATGTCTTTTCTGCAGTTTGCTGAACTGCAAACTGACCAAGGGACACTTGTTTTTCCCCTGAAGAATTGCAGTCTGGACACCTTCAGATCTCACTGTCACACAGGTTCAGGTCTGATTGCCTGGAGCCTGCACAAAGTGTGTTTACGATACGAGGTCTGAAGCTGAAGCTCATGTGTGCTGAGGCTCCACTGTGTCCCCATGTGTTCTTGCTCTCTCCTCTCTCTATTTGTGATGTTTGGGGATTGGGTCTGGGTGATATAGCAGATCATGCTGGCTTTGAGTGTACTGTCTTTGCAGTTGGGTACCAGGGCAGTATCCCCCCTGGGATGCCCTTCTGCTGCCAGCGAGTGAAGATCCCTACATATAGCCTGTGCAAGCTCTGGCTAAGTACAGTTCAAGCAATACTGTCAGCCCCCTGTGGACCCAGCAGCATGGCCCGTCGATCAGTGCAGTGCCCTTGTTCTCAAATCATAGAGTGACTCAGCCCCAGGGCCATGGTTTGGGCCAGGCTGGGTTCCCTGCAGAAGCCTAGAAAATTCTTGTGCAGAGCAGGGAGCCTGCTATAAGTTCCATCCACAGACTTTTGTGTTGCACAGATGTCAGACCTTGCCTTTAATTTCCCCACATATACTTAAAGGTTGGGAAGTCCAGCTGCCCACTTTGGTCATGTTCAGACCTCTTCTCATTCTGTTAGATATAAAAAGCGAAGCTACCTAATTTCTTACTGTAGATGTATCCTGTGAAGCACCAGGTCCTGTTCTTGTCCGGAGGCCAGCTGGCAGTCTGGTCACATCCATAGCACTAAGCTCATGAGTTCCAAAGAGGGGAGCACATCAGTGCTACCTACTAGGAATGGTTCATGGCTTGTGCTAACTCCTGAGCCATGCCCAAGAGTGGTTTGGGCACATGCTGGCTGCTTCAGACCAAAGTAGTTCCCGGGAACAGTCTCCACCACTGGGTTCCTGGGCTGTTCTTGACCTCATTACATTTACTAGCATAGTGGTAGCCTTGACCAACTGTACTTCTTATACCTGAAGGCTAGCAGAAGCATTGCAGCCCCACAACGCACTTTGAAATGCTTCTGCCTGGGACAGTGCAAGGGAGAAGTTATTTGCTAGCTGACAGGGTGCTGTCTACAGCTCAGCTGTTAGTTGTGCAGTTAGCTTGCACACGGGCTGTGGCTGGAGCAGAAAACCAGACCACATCCATGGGGAGCTCAGCTCATGGGTGCACAGAGTACACATGCCCCAGTCAGTGGCCAGGTCTGGAGAGTGCAGCTTTATTCAGCCTGTTTTGCTGTTGGCTTGTTGGAGACGAGGATGGGCAGATAAGGACATGGCTCAGAGACTCCCTCTCACAGGTTAGAATGATGAACCAGAGTCCCAGTGGCAAAACTCTAAGGAGACACACTCTTCATGGGATAAAGGATATTCAAGTGTATCTTTGAATCCTTTCCAGTTTTCCAGCCTCTTGTTCTGGAAGAGAGAGTGCAGCATCCTGTGATATCCTTGTTCATGTTGTCTCCAATGACTCTATATCCTGGTGGTGCAGCAGGCTTCTGTTGGGGATGCACTCAGCCCCAGTGTCCCTCTGAGAACGTGTTTTCTGGGCTCTGTGGGTGACCCTCCTATCTGTCAGTCGCACATGGCCGACCACAAATCTGCATTTCTCAGAGTGGGAATCACAGCCTGGTTAGATCTGTCATGGAGCTGGGTATATTCAAATGTGAATGAATGCATTTAAATAGCTGACCTGCAGAAATGACCCTTCCTTGTCACTCCAACTGTGGTTGTTGTTGGTGTCTACGATTGTCTTTTTTCTTGTTCTCAGGTGCCCTCTGGGGCTCTTTTTCTATCTATATAAGTCACAGCATTGAACTTGTGCTACACAAGCAGCTTGTAGGACACTGTCTTGTTTACAAGGAGAGAGGATACGAAGAGCAGCCTCAGTGTCTTCATGAGCTCCTGTGTCTAACTTCCAGACAAAATTTGGCTTTGTATGCAGGTCTGTGTATCTGTGCAGGATCGTGCCATGCTCTTAGTGCTGTGAAATCTCAAAATGGTGATGATGCAGACCATAGGTCAATCAGGCCAGCTTTCCAAAGGATAGCAATGGCTGAGTGTTGCTGCCAGCTTTGCAGCTGATGGTATTGCACTGCTGGGAAAGTCAGCTCTGCCTTCTGCATTGGGCTTTCCTCCCCACTCTAGAGCAGGGAGTAACGCCAGGCAGATGAGATGGCCAGATTGAGTTGCATAGTGTGTTTATTCCAAGCTGCCCCATTTTTCTGTCACAGCTGATATATAAATACTGTGTCTGAGCTGCTTCCTACGCAGTTCTGGGTGGTGTGCCAGGCATTCATGATGTGCACATCCACGGGGCAGCCCCAGAGCTTAGAGGAGCCTGATGTTACCATCACAGTCTTGGCTGAAGAATTGCATTAATGTAGGATTTGTTTGGACTTTCTGGACCCTACAGAAACATGGGACTTCCCTGCCAAGAATCTACTCTGTGCCCAGGCTGAGCAGGAGCATGTCATGCCAGGCAGCCCTGCTTCTGCTAGTGCTGGAGCTGAATGAAGTAAAACTTCCAACAGACGAACATCTGAGCAGCAGTGAAGGTGCCTCAGATCTGCAAGCGGATGCCCTCGTGAAGAGCTAAAGTGAATGTCATTTCCTCTCTGATAATAGGGTCTCTGCAGTACTCTGAGACAGGCTGCAGGAACTTTTCTTTTCATGTGATTCTGAGCTGCAGGGACTGATTAAATTGCCATGACAGTGTCTTAAACTCTGTAACTCCTTTTTGCTCAGGACAGGCCTTCAGGCATTTCCCATTTCAGTGTATGCAAGGTGGAAGGAGCTTACTGGGGGCCCTTCGTGTCTTTAGCTGGGTTTGGCAGCCTGGGCGCGTGGTCAGCACTGCTAATCCTTTTTACGTGGAATGTATATTATGAGCAATGGGCTATGTCTGCCACTGCAAGCAAGCCCTTTAGAGAAGATCAAGTCAGATGCCTTGCGAGCTTGTCCTCCTTCCCCACTGTAGGACACTGCAGAGGGTGAGGTGTGCAGTGAGCATGTTTCTCACCAATAGCCAGGCAGGGAGGCGTCCTCGCCAGCGAGTGAAGACTGCCAAAGCTAGTGGGTGCCACAGAGGAGTAGCTGCATAGGCAGGGAGTAGCTCTGTGCCTGCACACCCCCCCCACACACAGCGGGCAGCTGCCCAGTAAGCACTGTGCCATGCCATGTGTTGCTGCTGGCAGGGGCTCAACCTTGCATATCTGCTGTGCCACTCCTTTCCTGGGGACAGATTCACCGGAGAAGCTGCTCCCTGTAGCCCTGGCCGATGTGCTGCCACGGGCAGATGTTAGAGAGGCCCCCCCATGGTGGTGTGCAGGGGTGAGTGCCTGTTCTAAAACATCTTTTTTGCCTCTTTCCTGTGCCGTGCCTTGGTCCATCCCTGGCTCACCCAGACAGGCCACCGTCCCCTGTCAACGTGACTGTGACGCAGCTGAAGGCAAACTCTGCCACAGTCTCCTGGGACGTCCCAGAAGGAGATGTAGTCATCGGCTATGCCATCTTACAGCAGGTATCCAGGCTCTGTCCCCAGGGGGCTAGGGACCTCTCTCACTGATTGTCAGCATGCTCCTATGTCAGCCCTTTTGCCGCAGTTTGGAGCCCCTCTGGCACCTGCCTGAGGACACTTCTGCTGTTGCGCAGCCCTTGCCAGGGCACCCTGTCTGAGCCATCCATCCTCGTGGGAGGCAGCAGACCATGGGCTGCGCTGGGGGTAGCTGTCCCTCCAGTGGCTTCCCTGTGATTTCTCTGGATAAGGGTGGTGCTTCAGCCATGACATAACCCTTCTTTGCTTGCCTTGCTCCACCTCAACAGCCCCAGATGATGGTGGCTTCTCCAGGGAGGTGCCTGGCTCTCAGGCCACACAGGGATGCTGCATAGCAAAGTGCTGGCCAGCCTGGCCCACCCCAGGGGTGGATGATTGCCCGGGAAGGGAGGAGTAAGGGCAGTGTGCCCAGCACAGCCCTGCAGACAGGGGCCTGTGCCTGGTGCAGCTAGGAACAGCCTCCTGGGGATGACAGCTCTTCACTCTGGCAGCGGCAAGATGGACAGATGCAGCGCTTCATCCGGGAGGTGAACACCACCAACCGGGCCTGCGTGCTGTGGGACTTGGCGGAGGATGCCGATTACATCATCCAGGTGCAGAGCATCGGCCTGTATGGGGAAAGCCAGGCCAGTAAGCGTGTCCACTTCCGGACCCTGAAGGAGACCGACCGCCTCCCTTCCAACAGCTCCAACCAAGGTGAGGCAGCTCCTTCCAGCTCGCCCAGGTGCCACCGGTGGAGCCACACCTGGAGGTCTCCACAGCACACGGGCAGGGATCCAGCAACCAGTGAGGAAGGTGCTGCCCTGAGCAGCAGGCTGCTTGGGAGACACCGGGTCATGACAAGTAGCACCATTGTACAAGCTGCTGTTGTGTCCACTATGACCATGATAATGTCCCCAAGTCCTGGTTTACAGCCCTCCCAGGTCTTGGCACCCTATTCAGCTAAGCAGGCTGTGGACAGGACAACTGCTGTGGCCTGCTCAGCTGCTTCCCATAAGAAACAAATACTGAACAGGCTCTCAGATCTCCCAGCCTGCAAGCTACCAAAGGACAAATGATGGAGCCCCACAGACTCCTTTCCTACTCATATCCATGTTGCGCCTTCTTGCCTTGGGGTTGCTTACATGCTGGTCCATGAGAGATGATCCAAGAATACCAGAGAGATGATGCCCAGAGGGGGTACACTGGTCACAGGACTTTGTCTCCATCACTAGCCATAAAAGGGGGACTCGAGAAGGGTATAACAGGGCAAGCAGATGGCTTACTTTGCTCAGAATTTTTGTGTTCAACTCAGGGCTTTCCTAACCTGCCCTGGTCCCTACATAAAGAGTAACCTCAGTGATTACTCCCATGCATTGTGCAGTTCCTCTTGAACCCAAACAAGCTCTTAGAATCCCTGAGTGGGTTTGGTAGCAAGGATGGTTTATGTCACACAGGAAAGCCACAGGCTGCATGTCCTCTCCCCAGCCAAGATGTCATCCCACACCTGTTCTTGTTTGGGAGAGGTGGAGCTCTCTCCTCTGGAGCTCCTTCTCAGATCCTTGAGTGTTGCTGGTCCTGAAGTAGGTTCTGGTGGGAGGGTATCTGCTGCCAGACCTGCCTGGGTTCTCTTCGCTGCAGGTGACATCACCATGGAAGGGCTGGACAAAGACAGGCAGCTGCAGACAGGCGAGATTATCATCATCGTGGCTGTGCTGCTCATGTGGGCAGGTGAGTGCCACAAGCAATGTCTGGCAGGCTGGGGCAGAGGTGCAATCCCGGGTTCACAAAGAGGCTGGGGCTCAAGATGGTGCAGAGGCACACTGGTATGGGTCTGGCATTCTTTCCAGTAAGTCCATTGAGTCTGTAGGAGCTCAAGCCAGTGGGGTAAAAGGAGCAACCACAGCCACTGCTCAGCAGTGACGGCCTGGAGCATGTGGGCTCGCTGGCCTGACTGCTCTGCTGGAAGAGCTGGAGACAATGTGGGACCCAAGCAATACAAAATCACAGGGTGGGAGCATCCCAGCTGACATTTAAGTATCATGTAACTTGGGCCTGAGCTAGCTTGTCTGACATCTGATAACATTGCTGCACTGGCTGGTAGTGGCTGTGGCTCAATCTGCTAAAACTGTAAGATGGGTGATTTGGTCCTGTACAGCACCTGATTAAAGCCAGTATTCCAGCAAACAGCAGGTTGCCCTGGGAGCAAGGAAGCCTAGGAGATAACAGTCAGCTCCTGACTGGTCACATGCAGCTGCTGTGAATGGGAAGTCATTTGTCCCCTACTCCCTTCCCAGTAAATGTGGATTTTCTAGTGGCATCTTGCAGGAATCTCTCCTTGTCCTAGCCTTGAACACTCTTCTAGTGCACTGGAAGAAAATATAAGATGGCTGCTGCTAGCTTACACCTAATGCAGGTTGGTGTGCCAGAGTGCCAACAGGGAGAAATCAGGTCCAGTCTGTGGGTGGCTGTGATAACGCACTGTGGTTGGAATGGGTCTAACACATCTAATGATTACAGTTCAAAGCATTGCTCCAGAGTCCTGCATCCTGGATCCCAAGGTGTGGGACGTGTGCTGCGTGACTTGGGTGCTGTAAAACCATGACAGAGTGACTGACCCCACAGTCAGTTTGCAAGACAGGACAAAGCCAAGGGCTGGCTATTGTGAGGGTGACAAGCACTGAACCAATAACTTCAATGCCTTGCTGGAGGCACTCAGAAACCCACTCAGCTGCTCACTGACCTCAAGGGCTGTCCCTCTCCAAGTGCCTCAACATCTGCCTTTGGCCTCAGAGTCCTGAGCTTTAGGCACCAAGCACCTCCCATGTGCCCTGATGGCTTTAGTCACATCTGTGCCTCATTTGCCCAAGGAAACTGGCCTGGCCACACATGGGGTTGTCCAGGCTGATGCAAGTGGAGGGTGTGGGTGACCAGCATGCCAGGGTGCCCTGGGCCTGACTGCTCTCCAGCTGGGATGCTGTGGGGAGGGGAGGTAGGGGGCAGCAAGTGTGAGGGAGTCCTTCATCCCCTGTCTTTTGGCAGCGGTGATTGCCCTCTTCTGCAGACAGTATGACATCATCAAGGATAATGACTCCAACAACAACAAGGAAAAGACAAAGCCATCCTCGGAGCACAGCACACCAGAGCGACCGAGCGGAGGGCTGCTGCGGAGCAAGGTGAGTGGGGAGGGCTGGCAGGAGGGATGGCATATGACATCTGCTGTGGCTTGCTGCCTGGACAGGTTCTGGCTGTCTCCAGAAACAGAAACACCCCAGCTCATGCTCTCACCCTAAAAACTGAGGGTTTTTAGGGTGCAGTGAGCCCTGGTCTCTGTGGGGCAGTGTGTGTGCCTCATGGGTGATTGCAGGAGAAACTTTGGTAGAGACAGCAGGATATATCAGCTGGGATGGCTCCCACATGGTAAGGTAGTACTTGTCCTCTCACTTTAACAGCCCCTTCACCATGCTGCTCCAAGGCTGCACCTCTTCTGCATCCCATAGACAGGTCTAACTCCTGCCTGTTCAGGCAGGAGGCAGACAAGCTGGGCAGCTGTTCTTACAGTTCCTGCACTGGTCTGTCATTGTTCGCTTTCTGCCTTCACTGAGGCCTGCTCAAGGTCATCACCACACAAATCGTTCATGGGAAGGACGCCCAGAGGCCCTTCCTCACCCTAATGGAGATACTGTGCTGGGCTATGGATGGGGAAGGAGCAGTACTTTCATCTGGCTGTTCCCTCAGCACCTGACACTTCTCCCTTTGTTCCTTGACAAAGACAATGATTTATAAGCCTGATGCGCATGCTCTAGCAGGACCTTGCATTAGGTTTTTCCCTGTGTCTTATCTGCTGCCTCTATTGATGGTGGGAACTCTACTCACTGTGTTGTCTAACTGCCCCTCTGCTTCCACATCTTGGTTTCCAGCAGATGTCAGGAGCAGAAACTTCCTGTATGGACTTCAAGGCCCCAGTTCTCCTCCTCCAGATTTTCCAGCCTCTTGATTACTCCTTGCCAAAAAGATCCCTCCTCTTGGATCCCTGCTCCAACCTGACCCTGCTCATACAGGGCTGCAAAGGCAGGTGCAGTCTGTTCCAGCTGCTTGCAAAGTGCATCTGTACAGGGCTGATGCACCTCAGTTTGTCTTTTTGCATTCACCATACTCTTGGCATCTTTGTAGGTGACAACACTGCAAGTTTATTCTTGCAGTCCTTAATTACAAAGTTGGGAACAAGGTATAGGAAAGAAAAAGCTCTGCATTCGCTTCCCCTCCCGGCTTCAGGGCCAAGCTGCTATAAAGTAGCAGACAACAGTGCAGCTCTTGATCTGAGCCGTGTTATGGGGGCGCTCACCTTCTGCACCCTGCTTCAGCGTGAAAGAGCTGAGCTACAAAACATGTGCACAGCAACCAGGACCCCTTCCCTTCCTAGCAACTTCTCTGAATTCACATATCTGCTGTTCTTTTCAGTGAGCACATTCCTTTTAGTGTAAAGGAAAGTGCCTGCTCATGCTTGCAACAGTTTTTGAGAAAATCCATCTTGCCACCTGCAGCCTTTCGTTCCCTTGGCACACACCAAAGCTGTCATGAGGGGCATGGCAGTGAGATGTGCCTGGCACTCAGCAGACCTCATCTGTCCCTCCACACCAGTCATCCCATGCTTTATGGATTCTCTGCCCCATGGCAGATGTCCTCTTACCCTCTCACTTACCTCTTCTGCTCTGACCCTGCACCTGCCTCCTGTCCAATGGCATCAGGTGTAGCATGGCTACCACTAAGGACCAGATGGAAGTCACCAGACATCTGCAAGCCCTGGAGGCTGAAGAGTGAGGAGCAGGGGAGGCTGGTTCACCCAGGAGTACTGAGGCACAGCAGTGGGCAGAAAGGCTGTTGTTGAAGGGACTCACCTGGAGGTGTTGCTCAAAAAGTGGATTCATCACCTGGTGTGCAATGAGTCAGTAATCACACACTCAGGAGAGACATTGCTAATTTATTTCAGGGTTGTGCAAGTCTGGGTGCTTGGTGGTTTTCCACAAATCAAGGCATCAGGTGATGCAGCTGAGCTACCTGAACCTTTCTGCTAGGAGAGCATATCAGTGCAAAAGGCCAGGGTTCCAGGGTTAGCTCCCTTGGTCTCCTGAGGGAGATGCTGTAGCCAGGTTTCTGCTGGAGCTCACCCATACCTCAGCTCAGGGCAGAGGGCTCAGCTGCAGCTGGCAGCCCTTTTGCAGAGGTCTGCTGGTCTTAGTGCCTGCCGTGGGAGGTTGGGGGCTCTGCCGTGGGGGTCTGCATCCCAGGGGCTTAGCAAAGCAGGGCCTGAAAGCAGATTTTTCTCTCATAGAAGAAGTCTCCCTCGGTCAATATAATCGAGGTGTAAGTACAGCACCAGCTCTGCATCTGGGGTCCTGGGCGTCCTGCCAGAGCCAAGCAGGCCTTGGAAGAAGAGGCAGCACCAGGCACCCAGCCTGGAACTCTGCATGCGAAGATCCATGTATCAGAACTTACGCTTTCCCAAGGGCGCCTGTCCAGGGACGTGCATGGAGCCGGCTCCCAGCCGTGCATGCAGTGCGCGGCCCCACCCGTCCCGCATGCCTGGCCTCGCTCCCCTGCCACTGCGGAGCACAGAGCTGAGAAAGGGTGGGTGGGCCACACCACAAGCCCAGGGGGGCAAGCCTAGGGGAGCAAAGTGGCTGGTGTACTGGCTTGAGGGGAGGCAACGTCCCTGCACACTGGCTTGGCCAAAGGCCTGGGTGCGCAAACATGTGGCACCAGGTGCCTGTCCGGCAGGCAGCCCGGAGCAGACCTTTCTCTCAGCTGCTGTGTGGGCTTGGAGGGCTGCCTGTGGAGGGCAGGAGCTGCTCCCCTTTTGGCCCTGAGACTGAGGGGATAGGGCAGTGCCAGCATTCATCCCAGCGCCACCAGGGAAATCGTGGCTGTGTGGCAGGAAGGTTTATCTGTGGGGCTGGGCCCAGACAGCGTAGCTGAAGAGCAGATCCCTGCTAGAGAATGGGGCTCCACTGCACCCCATCATTGCCATGCAGAGGCTTCAAGGTCTCTCCCTGCTGCAGGGGTCAAAGACACAAACGAGCATTAGTAGCTAGTGCTGCCACAGTGCCTGGCCTGCCTGCAGAGCGTGCAGTCAGGGCAGGGATTGCTGGTAGGAGGTGTTCAGTGGGGTGGTGTGAGCCCCACAGAGCTATGGGAGCAGGCAGCACCAGGGCATGGCTGCGGCTTTGCTGTTTCGCTAGTAGGGCTCAGTCCTGACACATTCAGGCTGTTTGTGGGGGAGCTGCTGAACACCCTGTAGGCAGTGCGATGCCTGTGCTGCCCGGAGAAGATAACGTGGTGAGGCCCAGCAAGGTCTCAGTGGGCTTGGCACGATGTGCGCTGCAGAGCTCATCATCGCTCTGGCATCAACCCTAGCTTCAACAGCGTCACATCCTGCTCCTGGCTCCTTCTGTCTTGCTGGGGTATGATCACTGCTGATGCTTCCGCTCCTGGAGCTGGTCCCATGGCCTGCACCAGGTTGGCTGATGTTAACACAGACCTATTGGAAAGGGCTGGGCCTGAATGCCCAGAGCTGGTGGACTGCTGGCTCGCTGTTATCTGCCCAGTCTGCCTGCTTGTGCAAGGACAACATGAGCCATCGACCACGCTGGGGCTAGTGAAGAGGTGATGTCTGGACCACGCTTGTTTGCTCCCCAGAGCCTGCAGGCAGAAGTCTCTCACTGGGTGTCTGCACTGCTCTGTGTCCAAGGCTGAGGCTGGGCCCAGGCTTGCCCTCTTGCCAGCGGTAGGAGGGAACAGGGTGATAGGAGGAGGCTCTCTGCTGCAGAGATGACAGCTGGTGCCCTGGCTGCTACTCTCCCTCCGTGCTCTGCTCTGCAGCCTGCCACTGAGCTGCGGTGCTGGCTTTGCAGCCCTGGACTAAAGCATCACAGGATCCAGCGTCTTCCAGGAATAAACCTCCCAGTAAAGCACTTTCAGGACTCTTCCTTCCAGATGCTGCTCAGCTCCTGCTGCAGGACTAGGTGGGAAAGGGACAGGATAAGCGACTCCCTGTGGCAGGGTCTTTTCAATAAAAGCATCCTGGCTCAAAGGCAGCATTGTCCCTGCAGAGTTGCAGGTGGGTGTGGGTGTGGGGGGGTGCACACGCGAGCACACGGACACGTATCAGCACTTCTTAAATGTGTGTATGGCCCTTAGAAGACCTGTTCTTGCATGCTGTGCAAGAGCTGCAGGTTCTTTAAGGTCATCTTGCACACCTCTCTGGCTCTCGGAGGGAGTGCCAGTGCTGCATGCTGAGCCATGTCATACTGCTGGACAAGCTGCAGTTACAGACTGTCCGACTGAGGATGGCATCACAGCTGCTTTCTCTGCACAAACAAAACAGGCTGCAGAGACACCCTGGCAGCAGAGCCAGGAAGGAGGATGAGGCCAGATCCCAGCAGGCTGCTGACTGGAGGGGACTATGCTGCTACCTGATCAGATGAGGAGAGGGTACCTGAGGAGCAAAAGCAACATCATGGTGGGGTGCAAGTGCTGCTGTGCTGTAACTTGGGCTGTAGGGAACACAGCCACAGCTCCAGAGAGACAAACTATCTTGTTTTGCCAACTAAATTTTGTTTTTTAGGGAGGTATATTAAAAAAATTAGGGCTTCCAGGGAAATACAAGAGTTTTTAAGAAGCTCTAGTGCCCTGGAAAACGTTAAGAGGTGCTATCCTGGAGGGTCAGAGCAGATGCATGCCTACTGTCATGAGTTCTTTAACCAGACCAGAGGTGCACACAAAGAAACAAAGGAGCATGACTATGCAGCAGAGTCGAGGAGCTGGAGGAAGCACCAAAAGATATGTCAAAATGCTGTGGTTGTGGCCAAATAAAAAAAGGAGCACAAAAGTCTGTCACATTAAATGTAAAATCAGGGTGCAGTGTTGAGGCAAAAAAGACACACACCCCCTCAAAAAAAACCAATCAACCAACCAAAAAAACCTCAGGCCACCACTCCTTTCTCAGACCATGGCAGCGCAGGAAGACAGGGAGCAGCAGAGATGACTGCTGCACAACAAAGGCAGCACCAGTGTTGGACAAAGGTATTTTCTGAGGTACATACAAGCAAGCACACACCCTGCGAATGAGTCTGGCAGTAGCAGGACAGCGCAAATGCCTGACACAGTGCCAGGGCAGAGCAGGACATGCACACGCATACAGACACATGCACCCCAGCCCATCCATCCTGCACCACAATGGCACAAGGAAAGGACTGTGTGGCTCATGCAGAGCAATTCTGTCATACTGATTTAAGAGATGTTGGGACAGTGTTAGCACATGTGTGGGTGATGGTGAACCCATTGCTAGCTTGTACATCGCTAAAACAGAACAGACTTGGCAAAGGTTCTCACACACACAAGGCTGAAATAGGGCAGGGCAGGGAAGCAGTTCACTCACTCCAGCAACAGCTGGTTAAAGCCAGGAATAATGGCAGAACTGGCACCCATGAAGTCCTGCAAGAAGCCGTACAGAGCTGTAGCAGTCAGCATAGTCACAGCAAAGAGCACACTGCAGCAACCATGAGTCCCAGGGAGAGAGGCTGTTAAACTGCTTGGAGCACTTCTGTCTGGAGATGCGACAGCTACCAGGCGGCAGGGTAGAGCCCACTGCCCTCCCCCATGGCAGAAGATGATGAACAATTATTCACAGGACAAGAGCAAAGGGTGAGAGAAGCAATCAGCACGTGCCAGCATTAGCAGCAGCATTGTCCATCCCTCAGCACTACCTGCAGTACTCGGCTGCAGGACAGCATGAATAACAAGCATCCTAGTTCAGTGCAGGGCAGGAAGCCACATCAAGAGCTGTTAAACCCACACCACCAACAGGTCAACCATCCCTCAGTGCTGGAAGCTGAGGACCTGACTGACAATGACCAGCTCACCTTAACGACCCCAATAACATCTACAGGTTGCTCTGTGCCCTCAGCTGTGGTAGGAAGGTCATGGGACCAGGACCTAACATGTGAAACCACAAATGAGAAAATCAGTGCCCAGCTCTTGGCTGACCTGCAGGGACCCAAGCCTCCCCAGAGTGCAAGCCTTCCCCACAGCACCTGTCTACAGCACTCACTGAGAGACCAGCTCTGCAGCCGCAGGCTGCACACAGTGAGTATTGCTCAGCTGGGGCTGTCAGTGTCACCAGCCTGAGAAAGAGAAATGTGCTGCAATGTGACTGGTACCCAGCAGCAAGGCCCTCAGCCAGAAAGCAGCTGCAAACTGTTACTTGCCCGAGAAACTAGACATCCTGCTGGCCGCAGCCTCCCCTGCTCTATCTGGGGAAGGAAACCAAGTACATGGCTTGCCCATGTCTCCAGACCACAGCCTGGTGTGCAGCAGGGCAAAGGCACCCCAGAGCAGAGCAGGCACGCAAGGAGAAGTTGAGACCTGCTGGCACACAGGGCACTTGTGTCCTCCCAGGCCTCAGCATGGTCAGCTGTCAACTCCCATCCCTGCATATGACATTCACAGGTGCTCAAGACACACCAGTCCAGCACAGCCTGGCCCAGCTGCCCCCAGATAACAAGGGCTACCCTGGGCCCTGGCAGCCTTCAGCACATGGGGAACAGCTCCCTTAGGGACAGCAGACAATAAAGACATGAGAGCTCTAGGGCAGCTGCAGGCTCCATGAGCTCAGGGCAGAGCCCAGGCCCTTGCCACAGGCAAGGAAGCCTCACTGCTGGCAGTGCAGCAGAGACACAGTACCTTGCACACTTGTGCATGGCACCCCATCCAGCACTCAAACCCAAATGACAACAGTAAAAAAACTCAAGTTTATTTTCGTATAAAGGCAGAGCCTTCCTTTAAAAATGAGCTCGTTTTGCTCATCAGAGGGTGTGGGGCTGAACTGCAGGAGCAAGGCCTTCCTCATTCACTCCTCCAGGCCAAGAGCTATCACTGCCTGAGGGTCACACATGCTGAGGAAGTCCTCCAGGGGGCTGCTCAGCCTCAGCTGGTCCCCAGTTGCCACCACAAGGAGCAAGGCAGGAAAAACAAGCAAGGCAGGTCAGATACAGTGCAGTCCCAAGCGCACTGGCTCCATCCTGCAGGCTCAGAGCACATTGGGTGGCTCTGCATGCACTGGGAGTGGGCAGAGCAAGGAGCACTGGTCCACCAGCCCGAGCTGGGAGCAGGGAGCAGCTGCAGTTTTAGGCGGTTCATGCAGGCAGAGAGCAGGACAAGGAGCAGGTGTCGCAGTCTGTGCACTGCATGGCAGCGGTGCCAGCAGACCCTGTGCCTGGTGGGCAGTGCCGGGGGCAGGAGCAGGCGCTGTCTGGCCTGGTTGCAGGCACAGGGTGAGTCCTGAGTGGCTGGTCCACTGTTGCAGAGATTTGGCTTAGCCCAGGGTAGTCTTGGGGCCAGCAGTCCTGGGGCCGGCTGTGGGGAGGTCTCCAACCCCTCCCAGCCCCTTCCAGCTGTCTGGGGCTTGCCCCAAGTGGTAGCACAGTAGCTGTGCAGTAGGAGAGCTTGCTCTGGGCACAAGAGGTGCTGACTCTGAAAAGCAAGAGGGAGGAAGACCCAGTCCATGAGACCTGTAGTTGGGAACCCAGCACAGCCTGGGAGGGGAAGGAGACCTTCCCGGGTGAGCTGTCAGCCCCCTCCCTTGCAGAGGGGATCCCCTTTGCTGCAGGATGCAGCAAAGCAGCGTTGAAGGGAAGAACTTACCTGCTAGGCTGTGGGCTCCCCTCCCCACCTCCTCCATGCTGCTTTGGAAGAGAACAGAGTACCCATCATACCCCAGGCAAGGCCTGCTGAGAGACACAGCATGCTCATGACCCTGACAACGCAGGCATGGCACAGCAGTACCAGGCACTCAGAGTGCAGAAGGCCCTAGCCCACTTGCTACCAAACCCTTTCCCCAGGCCAGCCTGTCCTGAGACTGCAAAGCCACATCTCTTTCCCATCAGGAGACCCCGCATACAAAGGGCTGCCCCTTCACAGGGCCACATACATAGCTCCAGCCTGTGCACACACTGGTTCCCAACTGACACCAGCTCAGACCAGGCTCAGCCCTGCAGCACTGACAGACCCCAGCCAGGTGCCAACTGCCAGGCACATGGAGAACAGCCACAATAGAATAGGCCTCTCGCACCCATGACCACAGGCGCTTCTGCAAAAACCTCTGGGTTAATTCTCCACTGCTGGACTGGTACCATCAGCTCTTCCCAAGCACAGGACAGACACCAGCAAGCTCAGCCCCAGGCACTAGTCCACACAGAAGTCAGCCATGACCAGGCCTCTATCCTGGCCCAAGCCCCAGGGAAGTCAGTTGAGGAGAGGGACAACTCCAAGTCCCACCTAAGAAGCCCCTCACTATAAGACATTAAAGCGCTGCAGCATGTTCAAAGAAGGGCAATAAAGCTGGTGAAGGGTCTAGAGAATAAGTCTTAGAGGTGCAGCTGGGGGAACTGGGGTTGTTTAGCCTGGAGAAAAAGGCTCAGGGGAGACCTCATCACTCTCTATTACCACCTCAAAGGAGGTTGTAGCAAAGTGTGCATTGGTCTCTTCTCCCAAGTAACAAGTAATAGGACAAGAGGAAATGGCCTCAAGTTGCACCAGGGGAGGTTTAGCTTGGATATTAGGAAAAATTTCTTCACTAAAAGGGTCATCAAGCATTGAAACAGGCTGACCAGGGAAGTGGTTGAGTCACCATCCCTGGAGGTATTAAAAAGACATGTAGATGTGGTACTTAGGGACATGGTTTAGTGGTGGACTTGGCAGCGTCAGGTTAACAGTTGGACTTGATGATCTTAAAGGTCCTTTCCAACCTAAACAATTCTATGATTCTAAGCATGTCTGGATAGGCTGGCCTCAGCAAAGAGTGGCAGAAACAGAGCAAGAAACATCTCTGGGTACATACTAAGGGTCAGCATCTATCCCCCACAGCTCCACTGCAAAAGCTGAACTGCAAGATCTGCCCCTCCACAGCTCAGCTTGACCTCTCAGCTGACAGAGGCAAAAGGAGCAGCAGGAAGCTCCCCCTTGCTCCCATGCAGATCTCTTCCATGCTCCCACCATGCCAGTGGCCCCAGCAGCTCCCCTTGCATGGGGGGCAGAGAAGGAAACAAGACAGGGTTCACCAGAGAGATCTCTGAAGACAAGCAGCAGCTCACCACCTACCCAGATAAGGTTTCACCGATGTTATCTTCCTCCTCCTCCTCTTCCTCCTCCTGGTGAACAAAGAAACAGAACAAAACAAAAAACCACCATGACACCTCGCTGCCTGGGCAGGTCTCTGCCAGGAGCAAGGCTGGGCTGCCCAGAGCCTGTTCTGGACAACAGGGCAGTCCCCATCACCTTCACAAGACACGGTCACCCACCATGCATGACACAGACAAAGGGTGACTACAGGCAAAATGGCACCTGCAGTGCTGAGCTGCTGAGATCCTCAGGGCTCACGCACACAGCCACACAAGGGGAGAGACAGACCACTGCTCTTCGCATATACCCTCCAGCCAGCAGAGCACCAAACATAGGTTGTGAGCAGGGAACAAGCCACCAAGCTGAGACAGCTGCTGCACACAGCACACCTTCGCCCAGAGTCAGGAGTGGGGTGAGCGCACATCTTGCAGCTGAAGGGACAGGCAGAGGACCACCTGGGAGCAGGCTGTAAGCAAGGATGTCCCCCAAGCACTGCCAGGCTGGGCCAGCACTGGAAGCAGAGGCCAAGGACCAACTTTCCAGAGGCTCCTGGGCAGGGACACAGTGAGACCGGCAATGCTCTGAATGGCTCTGGACATGCAGTAGGTATAGTGCAGATGGGCAGGGCTGAGCCTCAGCCCAGGCTGGCAAGATGATGACCAGACAAAGGCTCGTCTCCTTCAGAGACAATATTGCACCCCTAGCCATGGCACCAAGTGTGCAGAGCAGGCCCCAGTTCCCTGTCTGACAGTGCCAGCAGAGCAGGGCTGAGAGCTGCTGCAATGCTGGGCCTGACAAAAAGGCTCCTGGAGCAAAGACCACCTGAGGAACCGCGCCAGCCTTGTAACCCAGGCAGAGCACAAAGTGCCCCTCTTCATGTCAGGCCACCATGTGTGAGGGAGGCTGGACAGATACCAACGGGGTCCTGGAAGGCCAGGAGGAAGGAGCTGTGGAAGGATTACTCTTTCCTGCTCTAATGTAAGACAGCCCTGGGCATGGGCCAGACTTCCACATACTGTACCCCAAACTGGTGTCTGAAGGGAGGGCTCCCCGGGGGGGCTGGCTCACTTGGTCTGCTGGGCTCACTGCTCTCCAAGACACATGAAGGGTGAAAGGGCTGTTCCTGCCTAGAGCCTGGGACAGGGCAAAAGCAGCAGTTAGTGCCTGCGACCTGGAGAAGGCCCAGCAGGGGATGTATAGGCAGGACTGTGGGCAAGGGAGAGATACCCTTGCTGTGCTCAGGAGAGGGTGCAAACAAAGGTGGAGGATCACTGCTCAGGGCAGGTACCACAGGGCCCTGAGCTGTGCTACAGCTCAGCAATGCAGAAGAGTTCAGCATGGATAGCAGGGACACCCCCACCCCAGCCAGAGATAGGGCAGGTTCCCCAGGTGGGGCAGTGGCAGAGAACACAACAGCAGGGACAACACACTCCCTGCCTGGTGTGTTTAACCAGCCAGGCAGCAAGCCATCTCTCCTCCACACAACCCAAAACAGGGTCCCACACTGGAGACCCTGATCCCAGGGCTAGGCAGAGGGACATGTTTGAGAAATTCCTCCTACCTGCATGTGCTGCTTCCCAGAGATCCAGTGCCATCTGGAAGGCCTGGGCCACGGTCAGAGTCACAGCCTGGGCCTGTGTACAAGAAAAAAGGCAAATGTCTGCTTCCATCTGGGCCCTCAAGCCAAGACAAGCCCGCTGCCACGAGATCTGACAGCCCCCAGGCCTCCCTCACTGCCTTTCCCTGCAGAGCATGCACACAAAAGGACAGAGCTCGATGCTGTCTCTGTCTACCCACATGAGCCACCCATCCCCAAGAGGAGATCTCGGAGGAGCTGGGACAGAAGAACCTCCTTTCACTCACCACCCACCTCTGCAGTGTGTGAGCACACGTGCTCCCTGGCTCCATTTCCAGCTGAGGTGCACAGGGAGCAAGGGCCTTCCTTCTCCCCCTTCAGAGAGAGAAGGAAGGCCCTTGCTCCCACCCTTACCTCATGGAGCCAAGAGCAGAAGGGAAGTGCTTACAATCTTCTTCTTGGGTGAGAGGAAGGCATGGCACTCCAGTGCCCCACTCTCCTGGCTTTGGGCAACATAAGCGAAGACTTTGTTCTGCAGCTTGTCTGTTGTGCAGTAGGAGATCCTGCAGGCAGAGAGGAGCTGCTTAGGGCAGTAAGGGACTGCAGCACAGGTCTTTTGCTGTGTTCCCAGCACACCAACAAGCAGTGCTGGCAGCTTGAGGCTTTCATTTGCCCCGGATGATCAGGCAGCGCAACCCTCAGCAAGGCCCAGAAGCTGCCTGGCACCTACAGCTAGTAAGAGATCACTGCATCCACAGGCATTCCCTCCTGTATTGCCCCAGCATGCTCCTCTGTCCTTTGATGTTCAACCCCAACTCAAGCACTGAGACAAAAGGAGCACAGAAGGGTGGATGATTGCCCCCAAGGACACGATTGGAAGCCAGGAAGCCAGGTCTGCCTTGGCACATCAGCTCTGGTGCTGAGACCCCAGTTTTGTATCAAGATGTCCTGTCTCTGCTTTCCATCTAGCCACTAGCCTGCAGCCATGCTCCCCTCACACCCAGCACCCACAGACACCCAACCCAGCCAAAGCACAGCTGGCAGCAGTAAAAAAGCCCCACATCAGCTCTCACAGCAACTGCCTTTAGCCAGCCCGAGTAAGCTGCAGTCCACGGCGCCTTCATCCCATTGCAGCCAGAAGGGCGGTCCTGTGTCAGTGGAGAGAGCCAGACATGCAGTCCTGCCCTAGCTGTGGGGGCTTTCCAACCACCAGCCTCAACATCCTGCTTGAATGCCAGAAGAGACAAGCAGGCCCCAGGGAAAAGGCAGAATGACTGACCCAGAACTCAAGGGTGCGGCACAGCAGGGAGAAGACGCGGGCCTCAGGGGGCCAAAGGAAGACCTAAGCTTGAAGGTACCACTGACAGAAGGCCCAGCCCTCCCTGGCTGCTCAAGATCCCATCAGTCTCCAGCTGGCTGCTGGGGAACACCCAGGCCCTACACACGCCATGCCCACCTGTAGATGGAGATGTTCTCAACCATCTCCTTTGTGTCTGCATCCTGCAGCGAGATGCCCCTTGGAGACACTGTCAGAATCACCTTCTGGAACTTGCGAGCTCCCACCCGTGCCTGGCAGTGGGGAGACACCAGACACCTCTGCAAATCTGGCAAGGGTCTTCACCCACCTTGCTGGCAGGAGTCTCCCATACTCTGTACAGAGTGCCACCCACTTGAACCCTTGCTGCAAAGGCTCCTGCCGTAGAGATGGGAAAGCAGAGCCTGGAGATCAGGCATGCCCTGCATAGAACACCCCTGGAATCTGTTCACGCTACTGCCACGCATACAGGAAAGGACAGACCCCACCTCCCCCAGTCCTTCACCCTCCTCTCCATGCTGTGACAGGCACAGCTCTGCTCCTAGCTGCGTTCCTGGTGTGGGAGCAGGCAGTGGCAGCTGTCCTGCAGGAAGAGAGCTTCTCCCACAGCACACAGGCAGAAACCAGCCAGCCTCTTGCACACCACCCTCCGTATGGGACAGCATGGTCCCTAGCTGGGGTTCAGGGCTGGGACATGGACACTTCCCAGAGTCCAGGGGCTGGGCTCTGAATTGGCTCTTCACCACCCCAGCACAGCAGGGCCCCAGTGCCAGGTCTCACCGTGGCAACAATCCGGCGGATGGCAGCAGCAGCCATGTCTTCTCCTTTGGGTTTTTCTACCAGTGTCATGCCTAGATACTTGAGTGTGAAGCACATCCCCTCAAGCAGTGGCTCCTGCATATCAGCCCAGCTCTCAGGAAGCTCTGCAAAGACAAAATCCCTTAGCAGCATAAGCCACATGCCAGTGGCCCCACAGCTAGTCCCAGCAGAGCCACCCCACCTTGCTGCAGCTTCACTGCTCTCAGCAGGGCACCCTCCTGGCTCTGTGTCATTCTTGGATGAGGAACAGAATAAGAAGACAGTTCACCCTCAAAGCTTTTAGTCCTCCATCCCTGGAGGTACAGGCTCTGCCAGAACAGATACTAAGCTCCTGCATATCTGCACAGGGCCTCAGATGCTATCTGCAAAAACCTTGCATTTTGAGGTCTCATCTACTTCACTACAAGCAGGATGTGCTCTGTACTGAATTTATCTCACCCACCTAAGCCGCTGGCACTCCTCAGGAGCAGTAGCATTTGCTGCCACACTCAGTCAGATCAAAATCCCCAAGTTGTCCCAGTGTAACCAAAGTCAAACCCTCTGGTAGTTATCACTTGCAGCAGCAGGCTGCCAGGGAAGGGGTAGCTTGTCTAGCACTTACAGTTCAAGCTGAGGTGAATGGGAAGCAACTGCACCACAAAGATTCTGTGTTAAGGAAGAGCTCAGACTGGTATTTCAAGGATGCAAACTAGCTTCCAGGAAAACACATTTTATGGATGAACTGCAATGCACAGATGGAGGCGGATCATTGGTTGGACTGGATGATCTTAAAGGTCTTTTCCAACCTAAACTATTCTATGATTCTACGATAGCTCCCATGTGCATTACTTTGCAGGTCACAGAATTAAAGGGGCGCTGGCTTGTTTCCCATGTCCTCTCATTTCAAACTCCATTGCTGCAGTCAAGAGAAAAAGAAAAAAAAAAACAAAACACAAAACAAAACAAAAACCAAACAATGGGTAGAGTGTCTGTTCGCTCAAGGAAGATTCCCTAGGGACAGTCCTCAGCACCTCCAGCTTCCTTCAGAAATCAGTCCATTTCATCAGCATGTTCTGCCACATGGTAGATGTGCTGGTAGAAGGAGCCCTGGCTCTACAGTCAGTTCTGACACCACTACTGTTGGCAGAGAACACACAAAGCAAGTACTGTAGAAGCACCCATTCAACCTCTGCTCCCACAAGACAAAGCCATTGGCTTCAACAGAAAGTTCACTCTCATTGAAGGGAAAAGCTTTAGTTATCAGACTAGTGTGCCACACACAAACGAACACTTCTCTCGTGCCAAGCACTTCCCGGTGATAATTTTCAAGGAGAGCTGAAGCAGATATTAGCACACATTTACTTTCCTCAAATCCCAAAGGGCACAAGGATGGTGAGAGAGGAGATATACAGAAGGGCTAAGGCACAGGGAGTCACAGTCTCCCCTCTCATCTTCTTGGGGACTCATCCCACAGAGCAGGGTAGGAACAGGAACACAGAAGTTACACACTCAGGTACAAACACTGGGTTTGTACGCTTCCCTAGGAATTGCCTAGGTATCTACTGTTCACGTTAAGCTAATACTTTTCAGAGTTATTTTTCATCTCTTTGCTGGGATTAGCTCCCTGAACATTACTGGCACACTTGCAGAAGGCGTTGACTCATAACTGGAATAACCTGAACCCACAGGGAAATCAGGAGACCTTATTTGCACAGCATACTCCTGCACAAATTACAACTCCCAGGAAACCCACTTGGCACTGTGCAGGCATCAGGAATCTCTCCCCAGGGTAGAAGAGCACTGTCTCACTCCGAACTTTGAGAACAGCCCACACATACCAGGGCTGCCTGAGCGAGCTCTGCTGCTCCCAATAAAGCCTTTGGGCAGCTATCACTGAGAAAGCCCAGGCACAGCCCTCCTGCTGGGTCTCTGGGGTCAGTCTTGGATCTGGCTGCAGACAGCACGGCAGTGAGCCTGCACTGAGCACAGGCCTCTCATACTCACTGCATGCATGTCCACGCCTGCAGAGAATCAGGTGCAGTGGTTTGGGGAGGTCAAAGCCTGCACAGGCTGGGGAGAGTGCCCGTGGATGGGGCACAGTGCGTTCCGGCACCTGGGACTGCCAGCACTGCCCATCACAGCCGCCCAAGGCCTTTCAGCCTACGGGCATGGGTGGCCTCAATTCAAAAGTGGGGCAAGAGGCTGGCAGCCGGGGAGCGTGGCAGGGAGGGCCGGGCAAGCAGCCCACAGCGCTGCTGCCCGCCTCAGCCTGCCCCCCCTCAGCCTGCCCCCAGGTACTGCCACAGCCTGCTCCACAGCCCCCCCGCTGCCCCACAGCGCCGCCAGCCCGCCTCGGCCCGCGGCCCCGCGGCACGGCCGCAGCCCGTCCCCCGCACGACGGGCCCCCAGCTGCTCCCCACAGCACCGCCGCCCTGCCACAGCCCGCAGCCACAGCCCGTCCCCGTCACCCCACACCGCTCCCACA
>VZTV01102676.1:1845-15570 GCA_013400875.1 Anhinga rufa
TGCAGGAAGTTTCCATAGTTTGCTGCTGCAACCAACAAGAAAACAATTGTATCAGGGTTTCTATAAAATCTCCATTAACAAAGAAACATTCAAAACCCACTCAAGTATATTTCCATACAGGGGAGAAATCAAAGTACTTATTTTCTTGTCTGATGTGGAAAAAAGTACTCAGAAACACTGACTGCAGATGAGTGGAACAAGAAAACAGACAGTGAAAAGTATTAATTTTGTACCAAACAATGTCTGTCTGGGGTTTGCTTTCACAAGTTATGCTTAAGGACTCGCATTCCTCAGTGGACAATATTCACGTGTATATTCACCTTTTTCCCACCTTTTGTTCACCTTGCAATTGCTTATACTTATGTTCAGAATAGGCACACACTGCTCTTTACTTCAAGTTCTTCCAAGTCCAGCAATAGAAATAGAAATAGAAATAGAAAACCAAAAAGGAATAAAAGATGGAGTTCCAGTTTTCTGTGGATACATCTGCTCTACAACTAAATATAAAAGTTCTTGAGAGGGACTCTGTGGACACTACGGTGGTGTTCTTCCAAAATATAAATTACTCCCATTGTCGGGACCAGCATCACCCTTTCACCAGGATGTTATCTTTATCAAATGTCACTCAGAACAGGTATATGAAAAAACACCTTGATAATTAAAAAAGCCTGCCAGCCAAAAATCTAAACACATTATTTGTTTCTTGTATTATTTTGCAATTTAAAGCAGGTTTGCCTTATTGCCACAGGTTTTGTACAGTCCACCTCCATGTGGTTATGGCTAACATTACATTCCCAACAGAACTGTACACCATAGGAAGCCCGCAGTGGCGTGTTCTACACACCCACCACCTGGTTGCACCTCTCATATATATAGAATGCATGCACGAAAAGGACCACACCTCAGATACACCTCCTGGTTGTCAACACTTGCCAAAAAATGGAACAGAGAAGAGTTCCCAAAGAAGAAGCAGCAAATAAAAGGAGCATTCAGAGAACAGCCAAGATGCTCATACGCCCAGCTACATACATAAAAATCAAGAATTATTAAAAAGACAATAGTCCCCCAGTTTGACACAGCCAACAAACATTCATCTTACATTTGGGTTGCACATAGAAAGAGACTGGCTCAGTCCATGACCCATTTCCAGCTAACGAAGTGGCCTGAACTCTAGCAGAATAGTTGCCGGGGTTCAGATGAGTTAGTTTAGCTCCTCCAAGCTTCTTGTACTCCTGTCTGGAAACACATTCCCGCTTCTCCTAAGAGGAAAAAAGCAATTTACAGTTCATGTTAATATCTTCACATCCCACCTTCTTGAGAAAACAATATGACTGCAGGATAGGCTAATTTTTATAAGTAAAATCCCCATCCAATCAGTTTTCCTTCAAACACCTTAAGGGGATATGTGGAATTCAAAAACTGTCAAAATAAATGAAACAAACAAATGGCGTTCTGGTTGGTGTTGGGTGTTTGAAATCACGATTTCTATCTTTGGTCTGCAGCACTGCACAGAAACATGTGAGGAAAGATCCCATTTTGTGTATAACAACAGAGAAATGTCAAATCCTCACCTCTCCATGCTGCCCATATTTGATTTCATACATTAGTATCAGCCCATTTGGATTTGCAGGCTCTAACCACTTCAGGTAGACAGTATTTTCTTCTTTTGCTTCCCATGCTACCGTTCCTGGAATGTTATCTGCTCCCTCTGTAAAATATTTGCAAGTAATATGAGAAGACCACCTATTACTGAAACAGGAACTTATGCAACAATTGAGGAAAATAAAAATGTTCATACTATTCTTTAGGTATGAATAAGTGCTATTCAAATATCCAGAGAACAAAATGCACTGGCCAGGGGCCTGTTGGAGAGATTTAGCAGAGTCTGAACTGCTGATTGCCAGAAAAACAGTGCAGTGTATACAGCTTCACCAGGTACGGGCTCCGTGTTAGCCACTGCGCTCTGTGTGCCAAAACCCCTGTTTGTCAGCATCTGATCCTTCCTTCCAAACTTTCCACTACACCAAAACACTGCAGAGACAGCTGTCCCCACCAAACGGCTGTAAACAGCAACCTGTCTGCAAATGGCTGTGAACACCTAAGGTCTGCCCCACTGACATCCCTTTCCTGAAACATCCAGTCTTAGGAGATCTGTCGTAGTTTAAAACAGTCTCATCAGCAATTCATGAACTGCTTTATCCCTATTTCATTCTTGATATTTTTATGTAATTTATCCAAAACTTAAAGGAATATGAAGACCATTTCAGTCAAAAAAAAAAAGACCACTTTTTGAAAAATACAGTTGTTAGGTTTAGAAGAAAACAGAATTCTTTAGCCTTTAATTTTCAGAGCCATGCGCTAAAAATCTGGGAGCACTTATTTCCTTTTCCCTGATCTCACAGATTTCCTTATTTCCTTGAAATAAGCAATACTTCTTGCTTTTTTACTGACACAGCTGGATCTGGATTATGATAGACTTTCCTTCCAGAAACAAAACAAAATTGCTACCATTCTGCATCAAATATTCCCAGACATCTGCTGGAGTCAGAAGCTCTTTGCTGGATGCATATGAGCTTACACTAAAATCATCTCTATTCTTCTCAGAAGTACAATCTGTAAAAGTCCCAAACATGAGGACAGCATTCAAGGCTTCCTATTTGAAGTACTCTAGATGCCGGCGACCGGGCACAAAGCAACACAGTAGTACTCCTGTTTCCAGGCTGGACAAATGCATGGCCATTCTGTGACAGAACAAACATTTGGCAAACATTCCCACCAGCAAAACTCTAACATCTGCAAACAGTTCAGAGTGAACACAGCAAAACTAAACATTAGCTGAGAAACGTTCCCCTGTCTCTATTCAGCATACAGGGAACTGAAGAACAAAACCTTTCAACCCACCATGTCTGTGGGTATCACCTATATTGCTGGGAAATGGATTCTCTCATCATTATCCCGGCAGTCAATGCACACACTTCTACTTTTCTCCAGATCACATGACAGACTCAATACATACCACTCAGTACACACAGGAGACCAGTCAAGGACATTAAGCTACTCTAACAAAGTTCTATATAGTTCCGATTTGTTTTCTTGCATATAATTTTTTTTATTATACCCCAATGTTTTTCTGTTTTCGGAGGGCTTGTCCTCCCTAGGATTGAGGGAAAGGGAAAACAAAGCTTTATACTTGCAAAAGCGTACCTGAAGGCATGGTTCTTGCAAAGACAAAGTTAGAAGCACTACAACCAAGTGTGTCAGCTTCATGGTTGCAGCTGTGAATATCAATGCGGTAAAGAGTAAAAGGCTGGAGATGGGAGATGACAGTTCTTTCCTTGCCATCCACTTTGGTCTCAAAGAAGGGGTATTCCACCTCACTCTCCTCTGCATCAGACACATTGGTGAAGTGATCTGTCCCAGTCGCATTCCTGTTTCGAGTGGCCAAAGTGGCATTGGCTATTCGGAACACATCCCTCCGCTTCCGATCGGGTCTGTGGAGCAAAGAGACAGGTATAGAAAAGGTCTCTTAGAGAAACACCACTTTTCCTCCAGCTCTGTGAAAAAAAAACCCAGTAAAATAGGTAGCTCTGCTATTAAAAAAGGCAAAATAAAGAAACTGCAAAACAAGATGAAAGCTTTCTCTTAATCTGAACCTGCAGCATGTCAGCACATCCTACTACTCTCTTTTGGTTAGAAACCAATCAAAATTCTGAAGCTCACACTGTGCCCCAAGATAAATGTGCAAACTTCTGACCTCACACAATAAGTTGAATAGCAAAAATGACTTCACTGTTATTCAACAAGCATCCTAGATTTGTATTTAATGACAGTAATGTTGATGCTTAAATTAAAAATCAGATGTTAAATGTTGAAAAGTTTAGGGGGAAAAAACTTTTGAGGTTTGCTGGATTAGCAAAGCGAACTCTCAGTAGGCTTAACTTTTCAGTTGCAATGAAATTACAGACCTTTGAATGGATTGCAGAGAAAAGAAACCTTGGAAAGCAGCTGAAGACCATGAATGTTAATCACCACTAATGTGTGGTAATTTGTATATCTCTACTTCTCTCACCCAAACAAAAGCTTTGCAAAGGAACTATCTTCCTATATGAGAAAACACAGTACTAATATTGCGTATAGCAAAGAGTTCACCAAGCAACTTCGCTTTGCCTTACAGGTATCTGTATGAAATTTATGTAGAGTTAATAACTCAAGGATTTACAGCAATATTACTACTTTCTCAAGTCTAAGGAACTGTTGTAGTTTCAAGCATCAATATGAAAATACTCTTAAAAACATTTGGCTAGTATTAGCTAACCAACACATGATTGCTACTCATTAGACTTGTCACTTGGTCTTGTGTCAGACCCAAGGCTGTTTTGCACAGGAGCACTAACTACATAAGGCAAGCTGGCTTCTCCAGCTCCAGCTCTCCTAGTCTCCAAAGTTTGCAGGACTGCTCCCACCTGGACAGCAATGCACCAGGGGAGTTAAAGCAGCATGTAAGAGTCACACTACAAAAACAGTTTTGAAAAACAGCTTGAATCCTATCCCACCTGAATCACTTAGCCAGTGCCCATTTAGCACCTGGTCAGTGCAATGGTTATCAAGGACAAAGGTGAAGTCTAACACATTTCTATCAGAGAGCAAGTTACAAGTCAGGTGAATACAGTCTCCCTCAAACACAAAACAGGAAGAAAGATGACTCAATAGGAGAAGTTAATTTGCTGTCAAATATACAGTCTTAATACATTCAGCCACAAAACAGCATGCTGCAGGGACAGCCAAAAACAGGCTGACTTGGTTTTGAAATCTTCTGGCAGAGGTTGGATGAAATTTTTTTTAGGAGTTCGCTACAACATTTTCCAAAATCATTTTACTATGTCTTGAGTAGTCTTTTTGACATGCTCAGATGCCATATAAATCATAGCACAGAAATAAATGAAGACAAGGAATAAACTTCCTAAGTTACCAAGAAATTGTTTTAGGCTACAGACAAGCAGGAATGTCATAAATTGTAGGTGGGGTATGGGGGAATTTCCTAGGAGATGTAAGCACTTGCACTTCCTCTACACTGGTATTTATGGAAGTTACTAATGCTATTCACCTTGCTTAGGATGTCTATTCATTTACTGCTTTAGTTCAGTGGGAAGAACAGACTTTTGAACACAGGATACCCAGCACTGAATTACTGAACATTTGCACAGATTTTGTGATAAAAACAGTGAAAATAAAAAGTTCATTTTCAATCAACCACAAAAGGCATGTGCCAATGCAAGAACCCAAAAGGCATGACTTTGTCTATCGCTGCTTTTATGGGATGTACGAAGTTTCAACTCTTTGGTGGTATCTGGGGTTTAAAAAAAAAATACAGTCCTACCTTGCCTTTGGGGAAAAAGATAAAGAGAAAGCAACACAAAACTTGTTGGTGAAAACTAGTCATATCAGGAAGAAAAAAAGACCTGCAGGATAACCACAAGGCAAACATGATTAAAACATCAAGAGATTTGACACCATTGCTTTTCTGTCAAGCAGCTTCCCGCTTTTGTGAAAGGCACAGATAAAGACATAAGCATCCAAGGAAATAAGGAACAGTCTAGAGATAAAAAACATGAAAATCCATCTACTCTGTTAAAGGAGAGGAAGGAAGAAGAATGCAAGAGAAAAATTAGAAAATAACACTATAAAAAATAAATCAAATTGAAATTAAAAAGAAAAAAGAAATGTGAGTCATTTAAAGTATGAGAGAGTTAGCTTTTATGTCATGGCAATTTTCATGTTACTTCTCAGATACCTTCTACTACACACAGAGCCCGTCTCACCCGGCTCATTAGAGAACCAAAAAACTTGATGAATAACTCATCCTCCTGTGGTTGTGAGCATCTCTTCAAGACTAACCATAGTTCTAATGTTTGAAATCTACCTCACCACAGCAGTAATAAGTACAGGGTCATCCAGAAGTTGTGCACAAGATTAGATCAACAGGCTTTTTAAACAACCTTGAAACCACCCAGTCAAATATTTTCACGCTCTGTTGTATGATGCATCTCTTTCATAATAACCTGGAGACAGGCAGAACACTGGAAACATACACTACTATTGAGGTTTGCATTTACACATTAATTAACTTCTCCCTTGGGAAAGAAGAACAAAAAAAGACATCAGCAAATAAGGAGTTTCTTAGATTTGTCCTATGGAGATGTCTCACTAGCTCATAATCTTTAACTTCCCTGACATACAGTCTCTTTAAAGTTGCTTAGCTATGCAGCTATTTCTGAGCATTGTACCTTATCTGCCCTTGCTGTTCCAAAACACACCCTTATGTCAGTAAGTTAAGAAAAAATAGAAATGGTCAAGCTTTCAGGAAATTCTTTGTGAACTGGTCAGTTTGTTTGTTACCGTCTGAGTTCAAAGTTCTATGTACTTCCTTTGGGAGGGAGGAATGCAAGAAAATTTGGGAGAAGATAAACAATGCATTTTAAATGACAAACCTTGGTGAAAGCTGGGAGGAGTGGCTGACACACCAAAAGGCTGTGCTGCCATCCAGCGAGACCTGGGCAGGCTGGAGAGCTGGGCCGAGGGGAACCTNCCCAACACAGGAAGGACATGGACCTGTTGGGGTGGGTCCAAAGGAGGGCCACAAAAATGAGGAGAGGGATGGAGCATCTCCCTGGTGAGGAGAGGCTGAGAGACCTGGGCTTGTTCAGCCTGGAGAAGAGAAGGCTGAGGGGGATCTCCTCAGTGCTGATCAGTACCTGAAGGGCGGGTGTCAGGAGGATGGGACTGGGCTCTTCTCAGCGGTGCCCGACGACAGGACAAGGGGCAACGGGCACAAGCTGGAACGCGGGAAGTTCCACTGAAATCTGAGGCAAAATCCCTTTCCTGTGCGGGTGCCAGAGCAGCGGCCCAGGCTGCCCAGAGAGGCTGTGGAGTCTCCTTCCCTGGAGACATTCACACCCCGCCTGGACGCGGTCCTGTGCCCCCTGCTCTGGGTGTGCTGCTCACGCAGGGGGGTTGGATGAGATGATCTCCAGAGGTCCCTTCCAACCCCTACCATTCTGTGATTGTGTGTGATGCTGCGAAATAAAAAAATTCCTTTGTAATAGACTTTCAAGTAGTTTAGACCTGACACATGCCTCTCAAAACTCCTTTCTGTGCTATTTCATTAAGACCAAAATCAGATCACATTTGCAAGACTTCACATTGCTCAGGAATTAAATCCTGGCCAGTCATGACAGCTGTTACTTCTCTGTACCTCATCTTTGCTGCTGGTTCTCATCGTCAGCAGGGAAACACTACACAAGTTCAACCACAAACGCTAAATGTGACTTAAACACAGCTGAGATACAATACTTAGCATTTCCAAAGAGAGGCATTATTTAGTTCGTCATTTTTTGGACAAAGCTAAGAAGCTCTGTACACATCACAGTCCCAACCCTAAACAAGTCAATCCAACACATCCTTGAATAAAGGTCCAAAACTCACAATGGAGATTGAAATAAACCAGTTTCAAAGAGCAACAAAGCCACACTTTAGAGTTCTCAAGCACAGGATTTCACCATAAGCTTCACCTGCCAACAGAGACAATGAGGTAACATGCACAATTGAAATCTCATTGCTTATAGACTGTTAACATAACAGCTATACACTGTGTGCTAGATCCGAACGTCTAACGGCTTACAAGAAGGATAAATTGGAAACTCAAGGATCAAACCAACCAATTAATTCAGTATTATCTACTTTACGTTGCTGCATAAAATCATTATTATTCCACTTAATGTGTAAGCGGTAGTGTTTATCATGGAAGAGTGGGCATATTTAATACTCTGCAGCACAGACCCAGGAAACCAATATGCCCTTTGCAATTAGTGCAGTGAGAAAGGAAGACCAGTTTCAATTCTATGAGGTGAATATGCCCTCAATTTCAAAAGCAAATAAAACTTCAGATTAGGAACACAAGCACTTAAATGGCTATTTAGAGAAAGATCACATCTGAAACCCTTTGTCTGCCACATGTTGCTCATCTCTGAAACCCTTATAGACAAAGAGCTCCTCAAGTGACTCTTGACTCTGAAAAGAAACCATCACTGAAGTCCTTGAACAATATAGGTAAGAACCCTTACTATTAGCTAAAATCGAGAGAAAGAGATGAAAATTAGTGAGCAAGAGAAACTGCAAAGTAAAGCCATCGACTGTCTTCACATAAAAGGAAAGGCAATGTTTATGTGTTTCAGGTGTTATCTACAGATGCTTTCAAGTCCAGGAAGCCTGAGCTCTAGGAAATGTTAGAAAAATGAAATTATTAGGACCACTTGCAAAGAGAAAGTGTCCAAAATCCATTACCTGGGGACGAAGATGGAGTTGTGAAGGAAGTTCTCAAAGACTTTACGATACTCTGCTTCCTCCTTCTCAGCTTGCTTTTCTGCCTCTGTCTTGGGACAAGCACAACAAGGTCCTTTTTCTCCCCCACAGCCCTCTGGCTTGGTGGGTTCAGTAGCTTCTTCTGTATCAATGGTCCCATCAGCATATCTTCGAATTGGGACTTTATCTTAAAAGAAAAGAACAGAAGCAGTTTGTTTCTTTTCTCTGCATATTATGGATAAGCAACAATCCATGTTTACCCATTCCCTTCTACTTGCTGTTATTCACAGAAGAGTTGTGAAGCAGGGCACAGGCTTTAGCTCTTGCAAATGAAGTGCACCGGCAGGTAAGAGTCACAGGCATTTCAACACAGCCGCATTTTATTTTCCTACCTTTGGAGCAGTAATTGTGTCTGTAAAGGTAACTGTCCTGAGGTTGCTGCTGCCATCGTACGATGTAGTACGAGAGGTTGCCATTGGGAAGAGAGGGAGGATTCCATTTCACAATCAGCTGGGATGAGGAGTTGGATGCTGAAATAACATCCAAGGGAATGGATGGCACTGAAGGGGAAAAAAGAAAAAAGAAAAGGAAGGTATTTAAATCTAGAGCATTCTACAATGTATTTCGATGCAAGCTTTCAAAGTGAATCCCAATCCATTTCTGTACTGCAAGAAAAAACACCATCCTATTTCAAAGAAAAGTTTTCCTACTTATGCCCCACTAACAACGGTTATTAAGGGTTCAACTGCAACCATGTACAGTCCCAATCCAAAGCTGTACTTATATTTACCTTCACCAATGGAACAAAGTTTGAAATCCTAACTCAAAAAAATTCCCAGAGTTCCCAATGAAAATAATGCCTGAACGATGACAGTTTTAATTCAAATCTTAATGCTGTTTTCATAATTACTGAAACTTTCTACCATTATGCAAGTCATATGCACATAAATTCAATTTCTGTATTAACAACAGAACTTGCATAATAAAATAAGCATACCTGCAGTGTTATCAACCTCCTACCCAAGAGCCCTGGATCTCACCTGCAGCATTGGTTCGTATATATACAATTTCACTTTTTGCTCCGTGAATATGATGGTTTTCCATCATTGTGAGGGTAACAGCCTTGACATAAATGGCATATTGAGTCCAAGGTTTCAATCCCTGCAGCAGAATTCCAGGATTATTCTCTTTGTTCGGTGGCAGGTCAACGTCAACCATGTTCCAGCTATTGGAGCCACACGCATCTTGCCCATCGTACTCTGTCACATTTTTGTATGGTCTGAAATATTAAAAGAAAAAAATAGTACAAAATATTTGTTTTCTCCTAAAAATTGTCATGTATTTATGACAGTTCCTCACTTCAATGCTGTTCAATGAAACAAATAAAGCTTACTTGTTTTCCACAGCAGAATAAAATTCATATTTATTTCCAAGCACTACAAAATTCAGAGTTCAGCTTTAGCTGCAGGTCTTACCTTCAGTCACTAGCAATAAGGCAAAGTTCTCCAAGAAAACACTAAATTTATATTTTTTTTTAAAATCCAAAACAGACAGTGAAATGCTTCAGACATATTTAGGCTTTAGCTAAGCATATATGAAACAGAAACAACTAAAAAAGAGTTACTGACAGTGGCTGAGCATTTTACCATAAAGAACTCAAACTTCCATGACTGGCCTTGACCGGTCCAACAGGCTTTTTTCCCCCTTTTATTTCCACACAATACACACATACTTATATAGCCATATAGTTCTACTTTTCATAAGTTGCAACAGTGGCGCAAGAGCATATAAAGTACTACTCTTGTTATTAATTACTACAGACTCATCAGCACTAAGTCTATTGCATCATAGTCCACCATCACAATTATATTCTTTTTCAAGCGATGCTGGACATTAACACTTTGTGCTTCTGGGTCTTGCAGTCTTGCTCCATATGTCATTGCCAGCATGCTGAAGGAACCTCCCTTTCACACCTCCAAACTCCCTGCAGAGTTATTAGTGTGCTCATTTGTATTTTTGACTATTTTAAATCCGAGACACTACAAGAATATGCAAAGGCAAAGACACCTCCCAAGAAATCAGGTTCTCTCCAACAACTGCCCCACTCCTTCATTATCAAGAGATACTAATGTGGAAAACTACCAAAGCTAGATAACCTAAATAACTCCAAACCCTGAGCAGACAAGTCATCCAGGTAATAGGGCAAACTCCTGATCTGTGGTGCTCTCTAGTCAGTACTGTAACTAGAGAAGGAAAAGATCTCAGTAAACAATGACATGACTTGTGGAGAGCTCCAGATTAGACCTCTGAGAACAGCCAAGCCACCCATCTCTTTTTTCTTTTTATTCAAATCTGAAACTTCCTGATGGATTTGGAATCCATTCGTAAGCTTCAATCAAAACAATCCTCTTTTTAAAGGGGGCTTGTGCTCCAGTAAGAAAATAATTTGAACAAAAGTGGGACTTGACGATGAAATATGTATACTGAATGAAATAGGAACTACCCAAAGGACTCTGCTAACTAACTTTTCTCACTAGGAAACCAATAGTCAGAATGTCTACTATCCCTTGGAATGTCCCAATTAGTCTCTGACAACATCTACTTACGCTTCTTTGTAGTAAACAGTGAAGCTAATGAGATCTCTATAATCTGGAGGGCGATACCGTTCCCATGTTAGTTTAATCCGATTCTTGAGCGTAGTGTTGGAAACAAAATGCAGAATGTGGCTTTCACCTGCAATACAAAAGGACAGGACATAACAGAGTTAGCATCACATCGCCCATGAGGTTTTGCTGTTTCTTAGGTATCAGTTTTAGCTAATTAGCTTGCCAGTAGTGCCTATGATACCACACTATACCAACAGCCTTTGCCTCTGCAGAGCTTCGTATTTCACCCTACTGCATTTCAGTGCTTAAGGGTAAACAGTGACCTTGGCAATCACTTTGGAGTACGTTGGAGCTACTTGTTATTATTTTTTCTGAAGCAGATTTTCTTTTAATGCATCATCAGAAAGCTCTTGAAAACTACTTCAGACTCTCCTTGAGCGAGGAATGCAAGTCCTCGCTCATAGGACTGGTTTATAAGGACTAAATTCATCATCCAACTCCAATGCACATGCAGAGCAGTGACTGGCCTCTGTGTTCTCACTTTGCAGGACAACTTTTGACAACTGCATTTGTTTTTCTGGGGAATGGACAACAGGGAAAGTGCAAAGGAGTTTACACTCCTATTCATGAGAGGCTGGACCAAGAACTCCAAAACTCAGTTCATATACAGCCTAACCATTTGATGGCAGCAGCTTCCAGCTGCTCTTTGAACGGAGCTGGATGGAAGCCGGCAGCTTTGAAATGAATGGCTTCCCACTACCAACTCAGTGAGCTTTCCAATCCAAAACAAAATAGCATTTTTAAAACTTAATTCTTGGATGAAAAAATTGTGTTCTAAGTGTCAACTGTGAGTTAGTTTCTAATGTTCCATAGAAGTCTCTGAAAATAAAGGGGTTTTCACCCTCATGTACACTGGCGCTATTGGTGCTATCTTTTCAAAGGCAGTCTAGCTTTTGTTGATTCTTTTCCCCTTCTCAGAGTCAGAAAGCTTTCTGTAATGTTTTTTTTTAAAAACAGGCAGCGGCTGGCACTAGCCTCAGTGGTAGTAAGGACTGGCTGTGTGTCTGTAACTCCTCCAGGACTGCAAGCCTTTGCTCTATTGAATGTGCAAAGAATGGAGTCTGCTTACAACAAGGATCTATGCCATCTGCATTTATGCATCATGCCTAAAGAGACATTCAGCGGAGTACGTGTCCTAGTTTTGTAAACACCATCCAGAACAAGGGGACTTGACTTACACACAAGATCTATTTTAATTTGCCCAGCTCCAAGAACACCACAAATAGACCAAAGAAAAATGCATTGTCAGTTCTAAGAGTTTGAGTATGAGGTCAAATTTGTAAGCATTCTGTTGTCTTAATTCCTAGATGAGAGATTGCTTTTAAATGTGTTGGTTACACCTGGAGAGCTGATGTGAAGACCACTGAAGCCAAAAGAGGATTTTCCAATAACTCTGACCATTGCAGAATCCCAAATTAAATGCAGAGACACTGAAGTTTAGGGATACTCTAGAACACTAACAAGTATTCTCAATTCAAAAGCAAATAATTTGAAAATAAAAACCACAAAATTGAGTTTACAACAAGCATTTCTAGCAACAAGGTACAATATTCAGCAGGAGCTGAAAAGAAGCTTGAACATAACAGAAGCAGTTTGTTTTGGTGTCTATGGAATTGTTACTCAGCAGTCTCCTTAGTATCAAGAAAGAGTAAGTATCCGAGAGAGGAAAATAGCTATGATGATGTAGATTTGCAAAGGAAACAGAGAACCTGCTCCTCGCTGGATATACCAAAGCCCTAGACTTCATTTCTCATTTCCCAGGTATGTTCCTATTGTTATACGATGCTGCTGTCACAAAAAAGGGTATTTGAAAGCAGACGTCNNCGTCTTCATTCAATGGTTTTTACAGATGAGAAAGCAACTATGTAACCACAATTTTTCACACATGCGAACATACTTTCACAGTTACATTTTAAAAATTGAACTCAAGTAGAACAACTGAAAGTCTACTGTAATTTCTAACTCTAAATATTGTAATGGTCAGCAATGTAGCAGTGTATTGGTTTGGGGTTTTTTGTGACACCCTCCCCTATGCAGTTTGCTTTGAGATGTGTTTGTTTGTTTACTTACAAGAGGCTCTCTCCCCATTGTTCCTTGGATTTATATCTCCTTTGCTCTGTCGCCCCTTGGTTCCTGAAACTTCCTCCATACGGTAAATCTCAGAAACACACAGTTTAGGATTAAATGCAAAGTACATTTTCCCCTCCTTGATCGTCAAGTTATGATGGTTCCAGTCCCACAGCTGCTGAAGATTGTGGTTATCAAGCACGTAGAAGGAATAATTCCTAGAAGGAAATTTTTGAAGGAAAAATATTAGTTTTAATCCATAGCCAATTTCAACCAAGAATACCTCAATATAACCAAATTTTAAAACACTGTGTTTCCTCTTATTACTTTGAATTGGTGTTCAGCAGAGTAAAGGGTTTTCTTCTCTCCCATGGAGCAAGTTTTCCCTGAACACTCACTGGTCAGAGGGCAGGGAAATGACCATAACACAGGACTCCATGGCTGACACCACACCACGTAAAGCCCACTCCAGCATGTGTTTTCATAATTGTAGGGAAACTGCTATGGGGAATATAAATTCATGTCCTCTGAACAGCAGGTGTCTACACTGGATTTTCCATTTTGTGGCAAATGAGAAGCAATAACCTTAGGTACCTTATGGGAGGAAAAGCGTGGTGCAGTCCTGACAATAAAA
>VZTV01102679.1:270-26463 GCA_013400875.1 Anhinga rufa
TGATCAGGGGGCTGGAGCACCTCTCCTGTGAAGCCAGGCTGAGAGAGTTGGGGTTGTTCAGCCTGGAGAAGAAAAGGATGTGGGGAGACCTTATTGCGGCCTTCCAGTACCTGAAGGGGACCTACAAGAAAGGTGGAGAGGGACTTTTTACAAGGGCAAGGTGTACTGGCTTCAAATGGAAAGAGGGTAGATTTCGATTAGATATAAGGAAGAGATTCTTCAGTATGAGGGTGGTGAGGCACTGAAACAAGTTGCCCAGAGAAGTGGATGACTCATCCCTGGCAGTGTTCAAGGCCAGGTTGGATGGGGATTTGAGTAACTTGGTCTAGTGGAAGGTGTCCCTGACCATGGCAGGGGGGTTAGAACTAGATGATCTTTGAGGTCTCTTCCAACCCCAACCATTCTATGGTTCAGACTATGGCATTAAGTTGTACTGAACTTCTTTCCTCATGCTATGTACTATATAACCATTGCTTCTTTTCTTTTAAAAACTGTAATTTATTTTACTACACATACCTACCATAGGAAGCTTCCTTTATTTCTACCAATGCTTTAAAAAAAAATTGCTTTTTGAAAATAATTAAATTCTGAATACTGTAGTAGTAGAAAGGATTATTTTTTCTGCATTTTAACTGTAGCTATTTTAAAGTATTATAAAATACAAGACACCTTGTGAATGCAATATTTAGCAGCTTGCTCACATATAGTGGACATATAACAGTGGACATATTAACATATAACATATAACAGTGGACACATAAACATATATATTTTTTTCATATACCATTAAGCATTGCCCTCAGTGAACACTGGTTTAATTATTGTTGTGTTTAAACTAGCAATGTTGAAATTTTCACTCAAAGGTATAGGAATGTCAATTTGCTTTATTAAACACAGAGAATTGTGTTCAGAGGACAAGGCACAGCTGCAAGGTCTTAATTCGCAACAGATTCAAAACAGATGTAGATGACCCTCATGCTTTTTAAGTTTCCCTCTGGAGCTTCCAGCGGACTTGACCTGGCAACAGGGGTGGGGGAAACCACAACCAGAAACAAGCCCAAAACAAACAAACAAAAAGATAAAATAAAATTTTAAAAGTGGAAGGTTGGTGATCTTGCTGAGGCCACAGAGTCATTTGCTCAGACTTTTGCTTGGCTGAAGCTTGTATCTAAATAGCCAGGGAACTAACAAATTCACTTCGCCAGCAGATAGGTTTCCATCGTTGCTAAACGAGAATGAGAATAAAGAGGCTGACTCTCAGAGCATTAATTTGCAGCATTCAAAGCTCAAAGTACAAAAATATATATGTAACTGTAGAATTTCTCTCTCTGCTTTTATGAGAAAGCAAAGAGAACAAGGTGTGGCTAACAGTACAAATAAGAGAGAGAGGTTTTTTCCTCTAGGGATTTTTATATTCCAGACCTGTCAGTCATAAAAATGTTATAAATAAAGCAAAAAAAAGACCTCCAGATAGCACTAGTACCATTCAGTACCGTTGTGTATAAGTGCAGCTACTGGATCCCCTCACTCACTGCGCCCTTTAACATCTCAAGTCTAAGCTCTGTTTCCCCTCTTTATGGAATAGCTTAGATCAAAGACACAAAGAGCACTGAAAACATTAAAATCAATTAACACAAACTTCAAAGCCACCTGATTTGTTCGTAAATTATTTGGTCAATGATTGATTTGATGCACTTTGTTGTAAAGTGTGCCAGAATGGAAGAACACAGACTTTAAAACCACAATTACTAGAATTAAGTAAAAAAAAAAACCAACAGAATACAGTGTTAAAAAGATTAAAGGGTAAAGAAACATGTTTGCTCTGTTGTGGGGAGAATATCACTGAAATGGAAGCAAGCAGAAAAGAGTGAAAAAGAAACAGCAGAATTCAGAAAATTAGTCTCACAGAGAGGTGATTTACTTCTCATTGCTGTAATGATACCAAATTCTGTTTCAGATGCATTAAATATCTGAGGCTGTTAGTGTTACTCATCACGAGTGAAAGGAGTGACATTACTACTTATTAATCTTAATGTTCTTGATAGGTTTCAAACTCTGGAAGTGGTGATTAAGCTTCTTCACAGAGGATGGTAAAAGGCTGCTGAAAACTTCATCCCAGGAATACTTTCAGGCCAACAGGTTCTTTGCTTTTTTTTTTTTAACCAACAGAAGAAAGCAGAGAGTAACTTTATCTGCCATTTTAAGTAGCAAAATGTCTCCCAGCAGAGCCACGCTTTCATCATCTGGCACTCATGTCCTTAATGAACACACAGTCAATATTGCCACAGTTCTCTGGTGCACACCTTTATGGTTTGTTAGATCTGGTAGCTATTAGTACCGCTGTCCTCTAGCTATATTTCTCTCTGATCTCCCAAGTTAAGCATGTGTAGGTTGGGTGCGAGTTTTAAAGAAAGTGTTCCTAATTGCCTCCAGTTGCTTCTGGGCTTGGCCTTAGTGATTCAGGCTCTTTTTAAAGAGTTGTCTTCAGTAGAAGATAAATTCGCCGTTTTTGCCTCGGGATAACAAAGATGTAAGATAAATCAAGGAAAGGTAGAAAGAGTACATTGTGAAGGAAAGAGAGACTCCTAACAAAAAAAGCCTTCAATTTTACCTTAAGGTAAATTAGATGAGGTCAGCTTTGTACCTTGCTCCCCCACTGGGAGGGATTTTTGTTTCCTGATTTTTCTAGATGTAAAACTAAAGCCTCTTATCTTCTTTGTACACTTACTTTGCCTTAGGAAAGATAACAGATGCTAGCCATCTTAAAATTAAGGAAAAAGTTACGGGGCAGATTTTTTTTTTTTTTAAAAGGAGTAAGGACTGTAAGCTAATAGTGAAGCAATACCTTACTGAAATACAAAGAATATTGTAATGTTGAAGACATCCTTAATATCAAAGGCATCCTTTGAATAAGGACACCCTAAATCTCAACAAGATGATACCGCAGCAATTCTCCCAAATATCCACAATCCTATGTCCAGAACAGAGAATGGATCCCCCCCCCAATAAAACCACGATAAGTATGCTTATAGAAAATCTTTTCCATTACTTTAAGTATAAAACTGAGGAGCAAGATCACACACCTGCAGTGTTTAAAAAAAGCCAAAACACAACCAAAACCAACACAAACCCCACCCTTCCTTCACCTTCTCCATTAAAAGCTTATATTATCCCACGTTAGCACTGTGAATCTGAATTTGGTAGAAAAAAGCCCAACACCTACAGTGTATTTCTTTCCATTTTGTCCTGCTATGCCTTGCATATCAGAATTCATAAAACCTGTAAAAAATACAAACACGAGGTTGTTTTTAATTAAAAAAAACACCACTGCTGACAGAAATAGTCACTTCCTAATTAAGATGTGTTTTAGAAAGTGATTGAGTTATAAACTGTCTTTTCACATGTTAAATGGACATCCTAACTCTAATCACTTGCAATTAAATCAATCAATCAGGAAGAAAGTATTTTTGGAAACTACCATCACGGATACAATCAATCTAATCGCTCAGTTTCTGTGAGAAGCTTCAGTGATCCCACAGACATAGAGGAGTAAAAACAATACAAGAATTAAAAAATGCATTTGTACCATATTAAGCTAATTTCAAGAAGCATCCAAAAAGCAGTCAGAAGAGCAACACAACCTTTTGTTACACTGATTTCGAAACCATGTAGGGTTTGGTCAGCCTATGAAACATGGCAAGAATCACATCACAAGAGGGTACGCTGCTGGGAATTCTCAAAACATGTTTGGCTCATCTCCTCCTATCAGCAAGACTGGCAAAGTGGAGAGTGAACCATGAGGAGAGTCACTGCTCTCCTTCCAGCTGGAGGCAGATTACATCAGGAAAGGAGAATCTCACCTGGTTTTGCACAACTTTCGGGTTTGTTTTTTTTGTTTTGTTTTTTTAATAGAGTACATTTATTGTCCATTCTACCAGCCACATGTGATAGTGTCACAAATGGAAAGAAAAATGCTGAAGTCTTGTTTTACATTAGCTCCAAGCCATATCAACGTTTCATTGTTTAGTTTTAACTGTTTGGTTAGGCTTGTGGTTTTTTCACATTAGGAAATTCACAAGATCTGTCCTATTTCTGTAACGAAAAAGGATACTTAACTAATCATACCATGCCGTCGGTACAAATAAAACTTGCCTTTTATGACCTTAACATATATATCCAAGGAAGAGAAATTCAGATTGAAGTGATACTGGTGCTAACATCAAAGTTGTTGCCACGGTTTCTTGGGACTCACAGGGGACCTTCATGCATGCCAAAAGTAACTATGGCATGTAGCTGAAAGTTAGTCAACCCTCATATGACTACCAAGTTAATTTTGCTCCAGTGTAACTTATCACAGGGTTATAAACCAAAAACATAGCCCATTACTCCATGCCTTGTATTTGGCCATGTCTGTAACTGAAAGAATTCAAATGATTACTCTCCAGAACAAATGCTACCATACCATCTTGATAGTTAAACACCATCACTAGGCTACAGAGTAAAAGATAAGGAGAAAGACAAACAATTTACAGGTTTTTCATGTGACAATTGTTTCAAGCATTCCACAGGCTAATACATAAAGTAGGTTGCATTTTGCTGATATTTGAAGGGTTCCGGTAATAAAACAAATGACAGTATACTCTGAAAAACTTCCTCAATGCATGCTCTTGAAAAATAATACATTGTCTGCTGCTACTGTCTGACCTCTTCTGTATCAATGATGAACCCATCTGGCTGAAGTAAGACTTCTATACATAAGAGAAAAGTCATGTTCAGGGTGCATTATGATAATGCTATGCAGCACACAACAGGATGCAGGAAGGCATAAAGTAGAGGAGGCAACCGAGGTAATAGTTTTTTTCCTTCAGCAAATTTCATGTTTAAGCTCTTCAGCAAAAATAAATATCAGAAACAACAAAGGCTTACCTAACTAAACCAGAAGCTTTATGCAGTGTTTAAGCAAAAATATAGTCTGTTGGCAACCTAGTCAGGGAAATATGTTTTATGGATAAAGAGTAAAACATTCAGTATTCTTCCCATACAAGCAGAAAGAGAAACCTGCATAAGATGAAGCGAGACTTGTGTTCAGGCACTGGGCAGGTCCTTCATGCTGCCGTGTTGACTTATACTACATTTCCACAAATGATGCCTAAAAGGAGCCTTCACCTTACACTTTCACAGGGACACTCAGGAACAAGTCTTCACGGCCACGCTTGTCACAGGGGGAAGGCTGTGCAGGGCCAAAGCAAAGGCTCTCACAGGTTGGGGTGGGGCAGAGGACACCACCTGTGGAGTGAGTCCACCTTGTTGCAGTTCAGGCTTTCTTCACTGACCTGGACCTAGAATGCCACCCAGCACGACGCACAGCAAGTGAAGAGACAGAGAGGAGAGACCCCCAGTGATGCAAAAGTTTAGGTCATTTACAGTTTGGTTTATTCACAAATCTGGGAAACCAAGCAGAATTTGTTTCTTGAGAAATTTTTCATTTTATTAAGGGATTGGATTTTTGGGTGTGTAAAACGTAACCGTAAACTGCAAGTAAATGAAATACAGGATTTTCTGATAGCCCTTCAATACATGTGGAAATACTGAATATTGATTGTGTGAGAAATAAGGATGTATTCAAATCGAAACACAGAAATTGGGAAGGGCAATAAGCTTTAACAGTTTTACCTTAGCAAGGCTAATGAAAAACACTGCACATGTATTAGAGATTCCCATCGAAGAAGAATTATTAAGTCTATGAAGACTAGGAAACATTTAAATGCTTCACAGCATTAAAGAAGACACAGATAGCTCGGTAACCAATAGCTGTCATTTGGTTCCAGGAGCTGCATTTGATTGCATCCCATCTAGTATATATGCTGAATACAAAATTAGTTGCAAAGGTAGTTTTAGCTTATTCTCTAATAAAAATATAAAGAAGAAGTTGTCTTCCACCTGCTACACACACACAAAGAAGGGAAACAAAAGAATCAGTTTTGAGCTGTACACTGCAGAAACCCTTACTCTGCTTAAGATTCCGAACTGTATACCCAGCAACTCTGTAAATTAATTGCATTTTCTAGGTTTCTTACTTCTTAGCCCCACAAGTGAGTAGGTTAGCCATCTGTACCACTAGCAGGTTTACTTGCCCCGTCAATTATAAAAGTTAAAAATGCATTAACAACATTTTAAAGTAGTTCTAAATAGATGGTATATTGAACTAGTAATCCGAGTGTACAAAGAGTCTCATTTAAATAAGTTATGTATCATCTAGTAACAGAACCCAAGTTCAAGATAATCCTGGACTGAATGGTTGTGTTCAGTTGTTCATCTTTCTAAAAAATGACAAGACAAATATTTGCTTTTGAAATAGAAGAGGACAGAATTAGGGGGCGGGGGAAGATTAAATTGGGCACCTGGATAAACAAATGTCTCATTTAGCCCCATTAAGTACAGAGTAATTTAGTTACACTCTGGAGATGACAGTTAATTGGGGGAATTCTGCACAGACTATGTAGTTTTATGAAAAGCTTAGAAACTAACACAGCTGAGTATTTCTACTCATTCCAAATAAAAGGTCAGCAACCAAAGACAGACATTGGTCCATAGGTAATGCGCTGATTACTATTCACTTTCTTACACGTTATATACCTTTATTGTTCTAGAGATACTTAAAGTGCCTTTTATAGCTGCATTTGATGATGCAGGTAATGCTATATAAGGGTATTTAATGTAGTCATAAACCACAGGATATTCAATTTATGCTTTCTAGATTATTAAAAAGCTTTAAACAAAATTTTGTATTTTCCATTTTTATTGGGTTCCTATGGAACATTAGGGAAAAAATACTCAGTGGTGTGCCTATCTTTCATGGACCCAATGCACAGATTTATTTCCCCCTAAGGTTCAACTACCTGAGCCAAAACAGAGCATCCCTATCCTCACTGCTTTCTCTACTTTTCTACCAAAGCTGCAGCAGAACTGTATGTTTCTCCACCCCTCGGCCACCCAAATTCAGGCAGGTGCCCGAATCCAAGCCAATTTGCTCAAATGCCTCCAAAACATCCTCATAGACAAACTGATGAAGTATTGACTAGATAAATGGACAGTGAGGGCGACTGCATATTGACCGAACTGCCCTCTACTCAGCACTGGGCGGCACCAGGGGGGTGGAGGGGAGCACATCTGGAGTGCTGGCACCAGCGCTGGGCTTGACCTTGAATACCTCTAGGGAGACTGGGCTTCCCAGTACAAGAGAGACATGGGTATACTGGAGAGGGACCAGCAAGATGGGCCATTAAGACAATTAAAGGCTTGGAGCATCTGACATGTGAGAAGAGGCTGAGAGAGCTGAGCCTGACCTGCCTAAGAACGTGCATAAATACTTAATGGGGGTGAGCAAAGACAACAGAGACAGACTCTTCTCAGCAGGGCCCAGCAACAGGGCAGGAGGCAAAAACTGATTTATAGGAAGTCCCACTTAGACATCATAATAAAAAGAATAGTGAAGTGCTTGAGGTTTTTTGTTTGGTTGGTTTTAACTGTTGGGGTGGTCAAACGCACGTTTCCCGGAGGGGTTGCAGAGTCTCCATCTGTGGAGGGATCCAAAATGCAACTGGACATGGCTCTGAACAACCTGCCCTAGCTGTCCCTGCTCTGAGCAGGGCATTAGACTAGACCATCTCCAGAGATATCTTCCAACCTCAACCACTCTGTGTAAGATGCAATTAAGTGTGCTGTGTAAGTAGATATGATCTAATGTACTGGGACAGATAACAAGGCTCATATCCCAAAACACATTGGAATGGGGGAAGAAGGAAAGAAAAAGCACTGGTACTCTGTATATAACTACTCATCTCCAGGATATGCTTGAAATTGTTAGTCAGAGTAGCTGCCTGGAGTCAGAAGTAGACTTGAATGCTTAGCTGCCCATTTATCACAGATATTTTATTTTACTTGATTAAAAAGGCTGTGCATTTGCTCTCTCCAGATCATGGACCCCTGGGTACATGTGCCCCGCTTCAAACTGAGGGTGAGGATTAAGGGAAAGATCCCACTATTCAACAGATGGTGGGAAGCACGAGCAGGTGGGAGATGAGCTACAGAGCACAGGGTGATTTTGGCAGGTGGTGGGCAGCTGAGCAAGCAGGGCTTAGTCACACTGCTCAGGAGAAATCCAGAGAGTGCCAAGATAAAGGAACGTGCAACATTTTGAGCGGTGGATTTCAGCAAGGAAAAGGTGGGGAGAAGGATCATGCACATTGACTAGAAGCACCTCACGATGGGATAGACGGGTCCGTATCATCCTGAAAGAGATTAGCTTCTCTAAGGTGCATTAGTCTACAGAACAAAGAGTTGAGATAGAGTGCTGGGAGACTGTGCAGTTAAGCCAATTTAATCAACGCTTGGACTTCTAAGTGTAAGATACTGCAGGATAGAGGCAGGGGAATATCCAAAATCCAGACAGACAAGGAGGACCTACAAATGGTGTTTTCTCCTTTTAATCCTCTAGAGGAGAAAGCGATCACTCCATCAATACCAGATACTGGCCATATTAAGGTATTCGACCAGACTTCCTAGAATCCAAAACCTCTTTGTAGCACAGCCTCTGACTTTTTCCTGAAACTGCAAGTTTATCTCGAAAGAAAGGGATGTCTCCAAATTCTCTTGAAGAAAAGCACAGCCACTGTTAGTCAGCTCTCCTTGTAAAAATATACAGAGATTAAGTATCTATTATTGTCTTTATCCTTATCATTATAGACATACACCAGGAACATTACATGTCCTTGAAGTCCCAAATCAGTATCAATATAAGTGTGCTGCATAATTCTATACTTTCCTAGTAACCATGCCACCTCCTCTTCCAGATCCAGCTGGGATAGCTGAGTGCAGACCTAGAAAATCTCTTCTGTGCTCTCCCTTACAGACGTTGGGCTGCCCAGTGATGCTATGACCTTTTAGGCACATTTGGTGGTCTGTAAAAAGGGTTTGAAAACTCATCATTAGCCTAGTTCACTAGTCATCATTAGTAAGTTCACTAAGTGCCGATAGTGCAAGAAGAAGAAATGCAAGGCATTAGAATGATATGGAGAGTTTTTGCTAAGAATTCATTCATTCCTTTCATTTTAACTATCTGATGTTTATTAAAATACACATTATATATTCATTCCTGAGTTATCTATTGCTAATAGAATTAAAGCAGAGGGTGCTTTATTTTTTTTATTAATGGCTTTAGGTTTCATATTCTTAAGAATAGCTTGTAGTGTTTGATTATGCCCATTCCTTTCTTATTCACTGCCTGCATTCAGAATAAATAGCTGGTTTTTTGCTTAAGCATCTCAAAAGCCACTAAACAGTAGGTGTTCATAAGATGTTAGTACTGTTTCCAGTTTCTCTCAGCCAAGATCATAACCCAGTTATCTGTAGTCATCACTCACAACTGAAGCCAACTTGGCAGTTCTTCAGGGTTTCTATTTAAAAAGGACTCTAAAATAAATGAAATGGGATGCTGGGAAAAACAACACCCTGCAATTTTAAAAGAGATAAAACCAACTTATTTACTTTTCACTGTTGAAGAGTGGCTGTAACTTTATCTTAGCAGCAGTTAAAGTTATCTTATTTTTGGAGAGGTAAAGAAAGAGGTAGACTTCTTATCATTTTGTTACTCCTTTTATTGTACAAATCTGAAATTCATTGAGCCTCCTGAAAGGCCAAAATAGGAATTACTTTGTAGAAGGAAGAATCACAGGAAGGGAGAAACTCTGGATTCTTTTCAAGAGATTATTTCTCTGCAGAAATACTCAAAATTTCCAAACTCTTTCAGTTTTGATATATTAAGGGAGGTAGAATTTGCCTTTATTATGGCAATAGCTTTTAATACTAGGAATAATCAAAAGGTGACTATCATATTAACAAGACCTGCTGATGAATCAGGATGAGCATTTGTTATCCAAACTTACTTCATAGCAATTGCCAGGAGCTGAGCTGGGGCAAAAACCAATATCTGACTTTTAGACACTGTTTTAGTGTCAGCACTGTTTGACCAAGAAGATAAAGAGTTTTGCTTAAGTGTTACAGGCTTTCTGCAACGTACTCTGATTTCACTTGTGCTCAATGTCATACCGACCTTGTGAAAGCACATATTTCATGGAAGTGCATTATTTGTATGTTTATTATGTAAGAATATGCTCCCTTCTCTTTTTTTTTTGTTCGGACTCTGTGCTGTTACACCTGTGTAACCCCAGTGGCTGCTGATTGACAGTAGCAGCAAACAAAAATTAAAGTCCTTCTAGCAGATTTTTTTCTTAAGACATTACAAATCACGTTTTGCCATGCAGCAGTGGGATACGATCTGAATCTTTCCAAATACCCCATTTCCATCACACAACTATTTTATTTTTTCATAAAGGATTTAAAACTGACAGTGACCTCCATAGGTTGACATTTCAGCTCCAGAATACGCAGTTAGATGGGCTGTGCCTCTAACCAGCAGATCACTGGAGCATCTCAGAGTCAACTCAAACCCTGTACCATATCCTGGGCACCCACCCAAGAGCGATGCCTGGCCTCCGGAGCCACAATCAAACATGGAAGCTAAGACTTTCAGTTTCTACTGATTTTCTTTGAAAAGAAATACATCAGTATTATTTATACGTGGCATGCTAGATATTATAGGACGAGGTAGGGGAATATCTAGCCTCCACACTTTTTAGGGTCAAAGCTACAGATGTCATTTTACTTTGCTTTTAAAGAACTGTCTCATTGATTAGCCAGAGAAATCTGCAGCTGCCCCAAACTCAGCAGGGAGTTTGTCTGGTACAACACCACATTATATTGCTTGTGTTATTGTAGTGCTGTTTGCATTTTACTACATATCTCAAGTTGTGTGGATGAATACACTGATAGTCAGTGCATCAGTGAAGAGAGGCAAGTCCAAGGAACAAATCTAAAGAAAATCAGCTGGTGAATTTAGTCTGTAGTTCAGAATAAGGTAAACGACTCTGAACTGAGTTTTTATTACATCCATTACGATGGTAGTTTATATTTATATACATAAATTCAACACATCTAGACACAGTACAACTCCCTCCATTTATTAAAGAATAAGCCTGCTTTTTCTAAAAAAGAGCCTAAAAACCTCTCTCGCAAGCTTTGCAGAAGGATTTGGCGGGGGGGGTGGCAGCAGAGACATTTTGGTGGACAACGACAGACATTAACCACCCTAAGGTTATGCTACGTGGCGTAATGAAGACTTTTGCTTAGACCTTGTAGTCTGAGGGATCTTACTTGAATCCTAGTTGTAATTTTTCCAACTTCTCCTTCTGGTCTCCTCATCCTTAAGGTAAGGAAGGTCACCCAGCCTTCCTTACCAATCCTCTCGCTTTCGTCCTGGCCTTTCACTGTTCCATTATGCAGCTCTCTACTTCCAAAACTCGCTTTCCAATTGAATACTTTCACCTATTTCTCCACTGATCCCTAGTCAAAAACTTCTAGAAAATGCAAAGAGCTGCAGATGGAAGGGGAAGGAACCCCAAACAAAGCAATACAAAAAACCATCCCACACACCCCAAAACAACAACAACAAAAAACAACCAACCCTGAAAACAGACACACACAGCCCCAAACCTCCATTTCAGGGCTGTGTGCTTCACCACAGGGTAGCAGGCTTAAGGTTTCAGCAACTGCATCTCTAAGGCATCCAAAATTCACATTCACATATGAATTCCCCAATTTAAAAACAAAAACCACCACCACCAATTGGTATGGAAGCTCACAGAAGAGCAAACCCCCTGAGCTGATCCCTCAGACTCCCTCGCCAGCACCAAGTCTCCCTACAAAATGCGACTGCCAGAATAATGCAAGAGCCCTGCAGAGTTTTCAGCCAGATGAAAGCATGATTATTCCGGCTTTGTTTTTAGAAAGATGTTCTGCCTGTTATTTAGCAAGAAAGGGTAAAAAGGGTAGGGGAAATCCTATCTGGCAGAGCAGCTTGAACTGAAACAGTTCTGTTTGGTTGAAAAATAGCAACTGAAATGCTCTTGTGTTGAAAAGCATTAGGCAGTTTTAACACTGAACCACTGGCTACCACTTTCATTTACATCTTGGTTGTTTATTTCAAGGGCTGATGGCCACAGTTACCATTTAATGGGGACATAACTGAACTAGAAAAAATTTTAAGAGGAAATCCTTAAGTACATTGATTGATCAGCTCTACTTTAAATATATATATATATATATAACAAGTAAAAGAGTAAAAAAGTGAACCCTAGAGGTGTAGCTAGAGCACCCTAGGCTCATGCATCCCTATTTTACGGATCTCTTGACAGAGGTTTCTTTGAAGTAATGGAAGAGGATTTTGCCACAGCAGCAACTTTGCAGGGTCTGAGAGTTCCCCCCCCTTACAGCAAGCAAGGTTCACATCTCCCTGAAGATCTCCAGAAGAGAAAAGCGAGTGGCACCACATCTCAGCAGCAACGTTATCAACAGTTCACTTAGAGACTCTCTCAGGTGAGAAAAGTAAAAATCAACCATACCAAAAGTCTGCATTTTTTGTGGAGCCCAAGTATATTATCCATAGGATTGCTTCCATAAGTTAGATACATTCAGCTATTTTGCTCCATATGTCCATGCTGTGATGGAACAAATTTATGGAAGTTCACTGATTCTAACTGCTGTAAATTAATTAAAAAGTCTACATATAAAATGCTACCATGCTTTCTGTTGGCTGCATTAATTACATAAGAAATATTATGTGACTTGAAAGCTAAAATGCAAAAAAAATACATTTCTCAAGTTTAGTGATGAATTATTTTGGTCACAGAGTTAATTTCAAATTAGAAATTAAGATTTTAGTGAAAAAATAAAATCAAACATAGTTCACTGAAAAGCTTATTTTCTACTGTTGCTGGCAGTTCAAGTTAAAATTAAGCTACTCACTTGAGCGTTCTCACTCAAAAAATAATTTCTGTACTGAATAAACTCATATGACCTGAATATGTTGCATCTGCCAGTAGGCAGTAAGTGCTAAAAGGCAATAGACTGGAATTACTGAAGGAGCTGCAGAAAACAGTTATAAATGAGAAAATATCTTGAATGACATTTGAGACAAGTCTAACATGTAAAACATGCAGGAAATACCTATCAACAAAGAACAGGAGAAAATGAAAATGTATGTTATGTCCATTTATATTCAAGATACAGCCCTTGGGACTAGCTTGGAACCTCTTGGGAAAAAAAAATGACTTTTTTTCCTTCCCCTCTCAAACAGAATTCATAACTTTTCTCACTCACTCAAAATCATAGATTAAGATGAAACTGCAGATGTTACTTTTCACTATTGGGATGTTTTTATCAGGGAAGAAAAGACTTCCTCAATTAACTTTAAGCATATATATACACACATTTATGTATTATTTATAAATTAGTTTTTTCACCGTTTCGGGATGACAGCTCTTGCTTTCTAACTCCTCACCAGTTTAAAGGCACTCTGCGTGCCGATTGTCATCTTGCCAGGAACAACCCATTAGGGCGAAGTGGAACACGCGATGCTCAGGAGAAGCAAAAAGCTCATCTTTCCACAGCTTCTAAAAGCTTTGAAGTTGAGGCTAAAATCGAGAGTCTTTATGCTGTAAGAGACAACTATGTGAGCTTCCTGAGTCTTTAGTTTTCCTTTTCTATTTACCCAAGACTACATTTGGTTTTGAAAACAATGTACCGAAAGCAGGCACAGATAAGCAGACAAGAGTCCACCCTCGCTCTTCTGCCACAACCAGCTCAGAGCTGTTATGCCTCCATCTCTCGTGCAGTTATAAGTGACACTCGTTCTGGAAGGAAGCTTGTTGTCGGGATTATGCTTAGCTGAGAATTAATGCAATACCCATTAGGGGACCATTAACTCTCAAAAAGAAGGGCTGAAATACATTCAGCCTGAGCGAGATTCAGGCCTTTAACAGAAGTGGGAACCTAGAGCAGGAAGAAAAAAAGAGGGGTATTGCTCCCAAAGGGCTCCCAGTATCTGCTGCAGGTTCATACTTGCCACTTGCTACCCAAAGGGGAGATGGAGAAGACAAATTTTTGCAGGATGTACCAAACCAGAGCCTAGCAATGAAGTTACTGAACTAGAAGAGTTGCTTATTGAAGGCTTATAGTCTATTAGTGACTAAATCTGTCAAAGACCCTGTCCTATCATATCCACATGTACTGTTAGGAATTCCTATCTGTTCATTATTATAATGATTTTAAAACTTTAGTACCCACAAAACTATTAAAGCACCTTTCCCTCTGTTGTGGTTTAGCCCCAATCAAACACTAAGCCCCACGCAGCCGCTCGCTCACTCCCCCCTGGTGGGATGGGGGAGAGAATCCAAAGAGTAAAAGTGAGGAAACTCATGGGTTGAGATAAAGACAGTTTAACAGGGAAAGAAAGAGCCGCGCACGCAAGCAAAGCAAAACAAGGCATTCATTCACTGCTCCCCATGGGCAGGCAGGTGTTCAGCCATCTCCAGGAAAGCAGGGCTCCATCACACGTAACGGTGACTTGGGAAGACGAACACCATCACTCCCAATGTCCCCCCTTCCTCCTTCTTCCCTCACTTTATATACTGAGCATGACACCATATGGTGTGGGACATCCCTGGGGTCAGTTGGGGTCAGCTGTCCCGGCCGTGTCCCCTCCCAGCTTCCCGAGCACCCGGCACAGCGTGGGGAGCTGAAACAGACCTTGACTGGTGTAAGCGCTACTGAGGAACAACCAAAACATCTCCGCATTATCACCCCTGCTTCAGCACAGATCCCAAACCCAGCCCCATACTAGCTGCTATGAAGAAAATTAACTCTATCCCAGCTGAAACCAGGACACCCTCCCTTCACCAGAATGGGAATCTTAACAAGATCACCATCACCTGGAGCATAAATATCATGCTGCATCACTTGGCATGTTACCACAGAAGTTTCAGTGGGTTTTTGCATCACAACACTTATTAGTGGGATTAGTTGCGGCACACCTTGAAAATAGCTATTTCCCTATTATCGATATAAATGCTTTCTAGGAGAAGAGCAAAAAGATGCAGAAAAGAGACAAAGATATTTTAGCCTGTAGGGAAATTGCAGATTTGGGGGGAAGTTGTCTTTTTCTGTGGGTTTGGCTTGGTTTTTTTTTAGTTATTATTAACACTAGGTACTTTGTAATTCAACAGTAGGCTGCAGAGAAAGATAAGGAGTCAGGGGTAGGGGGAAAGAGGGTGTGCACAGGAAAATTTAATCCAGGTTCCTAAGAGGAAGAAGGTATCTTGAGGACTAGAGGCAAGATAAACTATTTGGCACAAGTATGCAAAAAGGTTGACAAATGCTAATGGCAGTGCAACTATTCTTCATCAGTCCAGCTGATCAGCAGAGAGCACAAACCACAGTCAGCACCGAGGGCTGGCATCCCAGGTGAGGGAACCAAGTGCAGCTATGCAAATGCTCTTCCATGATTTTGATCTCTGCTTGCGGAGGTGACAAAGAAGAGCTCTCCATTTAGAAAACATTTCCTCGCTTAGCTTAGCAAGGTGTAAGCACCAATGGAGGAACTACAGTTTAAACAGGATGGTCTGGGTCAGGGGCTTTTCTGATGAGAGAAGTACAGTTAGCTTATTCTAAGCCAGCAGCTTCCCCCTAAAAGTGGCTGTTCGCTGCAAGCAGGCTTGGCTGCGAGCTGGACCGTGGCAGTATGGACCGCAGATTAGCAGTATATGTTACAAAGAAGTTCTGTGATTTGTCTTTTGAGACAGTGGAGGGTGGGGAGGGGATAGGGAAAGAATAATTAACTGAAACCTGCATTGTTTCAGGGGCATAAGTCACCGAAGACCACCACCTGATTTAAACCTGAGTCACAACAAATCTCATTTTTTATTACTGTTTCCACTAGAAGACTTATTTATTCTGAGACACTGGAGAAATAGATGACATCTTACAGGCCTCCTCTGAAGTGGACTTCAGGTGGTCCAGCCAGCAATTACTTCACACCTCTCCCCTTTTCTCTCCACTCTCAACGTAAACATATCCATTTAGTTTTGATTCCTCCTAAGTCACTTTCTTTTCAGGTCACTTACGGGATATAGAATATAATTCTACACTTATATCTTTGATTTAAAAGCAGCGCAAACTTTAGGCTCTAGAAGTATTACATATTTAGCATCATTTTTATCAGCAGTACAACCTCCCTTCCTGCTCCTTACCCAAGCAATATTAGTTAATGTTCACCAGTACCACAGTGGCACAAATTGCCAACAGAAACGCATCTTGGAAAAATCCAATCAACAGAAAATCATGCAGAAAGCACACAGACAGCTACAATACATAGCTGTACGGCCACATGTCTGGGAAATTCCATTTCTTATGGGGGTCCATATATAAATAAAGCTTTTTCAAACACTTGTGGTCAAGGCAAGAAATAAACTATCATCCTCCTTGTAGGGTAAATAATCCTGTCCTGTCTCACCAATGTAAATCTCAATAAGATACTTTTACATACTAAGTCACTCTCACAGAAGCACATCCATTTGTGGGAAGGTGGTATATAACAGTTTTACTAAAAACACGCATATGAAAACACGCCTCAGATGGCAAGGATGAATACAAACATAGAAATGGAATTCAAGCTTCGATAAAAAAAGTTATCTTAGGGTTTTTTCAATGTGTAATCACACACCCATGTGCGATGCACACTACAGTCAGCTTGACTACCTGTTACCTGCAGCAAACACAGCATGCTAACCTCTGCATTGCAACAGAAAACTTCAGCGACCCCAGAGGTGACTTGCTTTGCTGCCATGCTCCCTGGCAAGCTCTGTCCCCCACGCATTCAGACGTCACGACCGGACAGCAAAGCCACCTCCCCAACATCTGGTGACACCCGTGCAGGAAGCAATAGCGGCAAGGCTGACACAACACCTGAAGGAAGGACCAGGGAGCGTATGGGTATCACCACAGGCAACCTCAGGAGTGCATCAGCTGCACGACTCTGCTCTTCTTCCACAGAAAAGAGCAAGTAATTTGAACAGGCAAGTTCCCCGGAGAAAGGTCCGTAAGGTACCGCCCATAGCTCCAGTACAGAGATTGTAACGTGGTCAGCTTTCGAAGCTCTGCGGCTTTTGTGCTTTCACAGAGCCAGAAATACATTTAATCTCTAAATAGAGATTCAAGTCAGAAATTTTTAGACAAATACAGAAAGCCATTACTACTGCTGCCACCTAAATGAAAGACTAGAAGTAACCTGTACTGTTTGGCATACAACTAAGCTCCATTATGTTCAGAGATGCTGTAATTTCAGTTGAAGCAATATCCTGGAATTTCTCTTTTCATTTCTGGGTTCAGTAGTTATTGACCATGTATTTTTAATCCCAGGCTCATTTTTTCATTTCTGACTAGGGATTTTCCACAGCGAGATAATATTAACTTACAGACTTTTTTACATGTTTACTTTCAGTGAACTATATTTTACTAGAAATGCACAACTGTCCTTCTGGGTTTCTTTTAAGCTTACCGATTTAGCCTTAAGTGACAGAGTGCAAACCAACACATCTACTGCTTTCCCTAGGGATGAGAGGATCCCATAGAAAACCGAGTTTAAAAACACGAGCAGGTTTTGGTTTTGTGTGTGTGTTTTTGTAAATGAAACTTGCTTGCCTGTATCCATGACGTCCATTCATCACTGCCCTCTTTCAAAGCTTGAATCGAGCCTGATGCCTGAAAAGAATGATTTCTAAGAGGAAAACTCTGCTGCTTTTCAGAAGTCTAGACGTTTACTTCCAGTTTCTAACTCTCAACCCTTAATGAGTGATAATGAGTGTTGGAGAAAGCACAAGGAGAATTTTTGATGCAAGATCAGAGGCAACTCAGAAATGCAAGGACACTTGATAAGTCAGAAATTTACCTAATAAATGAGCTGCATTTTTGATGTATTTTGATTATGTTATACTTTGCTTTAGTTTGGACTTTCATGACAGTTGAAAGCAAAGTTATCTTTATCACAGGAACATTTAAAATGAAATTGGTTTGAAAAACAACTATGTATGATATTAAATTGTAAATCATTCTAAAGTTTCACGAGAACAAAAGGTCAGATGCATAGCTTATGTAAATTAGTGTTCCCTTTTTGATGTTAATGGAGTTGTACTAGTTTCAAGTGAGGATTTGGTCTGTAGTGCCCTAAACTCCACATTTAAAAACACTTTCTTGTAAGATTTGCCTTTCTCCAATCCAGATCTGCCACATAAATGTAATGGGGAAACCACAGATATCAAAACAAGAGCAAAGAAAGCAGAGCTCTGTCAAGCACAATTCCAAAAAGAAAATTTCTCCTTTAAACCCGTCTCGCCATCCTGCCTCAGTTGTTCTTTCTTCACTTTCACCATTTCTAGCAATCCCACTTCTCCATACATTCTCCAAACATGAACTCAAGACTCAGCTTTATATTATTTCTCCATCAGAGTTTAAAGAATTTCTTAAGAAAGTTACGCCTGGAGTCCAGTAACATCGTGAGTCATGCTAAAGCTGTCTGGAAACTTGATGTTAGATACCTTATTAGGTAGAAAGTGCCACAGACTTACAGACCACTTGCTTTAAAAGAATTTCTGTGATCAAGAGAGTTGCTGAATGAGGAACAGCTGTAGACAGGTTATGATTTGTTTGATACCTGATCTAGTACAGGACATGTTAATTGGGGGATAAAGTTGTTCAAAGACTTGGTGAAAAGCTACCTATCTAGAAGCTGTACATATACACACACACAGTCTGACCTAGCACACTGAAACAGGCTTGTGTGTTTCAGTAACTGTATGAAGCGTGCAAGCATCTCAACAGTAGCCAAATTCCAGTGGTATTGTCTCTGAGACACTCAATAACAATAGCTAAATGAAGACTCAAAATTGTATGCCATTAAATTATAGGAAACAGAGACAAAGGAAATAGAAGCTCATAACAGAGGGGCGGAATAAAATTCTAAGCTATTGCCTGTGTTTTCTTATCAAAGATTTTGAACAAATGCATTCAATGATCTTTTAAAGCAGTGTTTTGCTACACATTTCATAAGAACAGGCTTCCCAAAGCCTAGCTCATATACACTACCCCTACTCCTAGCAAAAAGGACAAAGTTCTTCAAAAGAGGGAGAGAGTATTTCTGATGACTTTGTCTCATCTGAGTCTCACTCTTTCTAGACTCAGCAGACCCACAGATTTTGCATGCTCGTAGGTATAAGGAAAGAGGAAGAGGAGGAAGGAGGAAAAAAAGCAAAGAGTAAGTGGTTTAAATAGACAGAATTAAGCTAAAGTGCGCTGCCCAAATCTGAACATACTGTTGTGTAAAAGGGCTTGCCACTGCTGAACAGACAAGAAGAATTACTTGGGAGATGGATGGCGTCCTGTTCACTGCTTCCAGTTGGAGGTTTACATTTTACAAAGACATTTATCAAGGCACCTCTTGCACTCGGCCTGTGGCCCACTGTTCTTACCTGCAGATCTTCTACCTCACTAGTTATTCATACTTGCATTTGTGCAGTAGGAACTCAGCTGGAACTACCCTATACTTAAATTGTTATCAATTCGCATAATATTCCTTTTGGGACACTTCTGCACTTCAGCTGTTCCTGTCTGTTCCTGCCATTCTTCCTACAAGAGCAGTATCTAGTAATTCAATAAGCTCAGTGATTTTTCTATTCTACAAATTATTAACAAAAAAATTGAACAGAACTAAATTTAGGAAAGACCCATAAAAAAAAAATCACACCCTACGTATCTTTGAATTTGACAGAAAAATACTCTCAGAGCATGCTTTTCATAATTAGTTTTGAACTCACCTAGACATAGTTTCCCTAATTTGCTTATGAGAGTATCAGTCAAGTACTCTAAACTTTACAGCTTCTCTTCGGTCGGCAGGGCTCATTACCCAAGCATAGAAGCAAATTAGATTGACTTGGCATAATTTAATCTCAGCAACTCCATATTACCTTCTTAGCGCTTAAACTCTTCTAATATTTCTCCAAAATTGAAGGTGACTTGACTGCAACTCCGAGACCTCTGCTCAAACACACAAAGTACTCATTTTAAAGAACAAAAGGCACACAAGCACGAAGAACTCTTCACTTCTTTTCCCTTCTATTGCAGTTGCTAAGTTTTTTTTCCTTTTTTAGCTAATTATGGTATGATTGTATCATCACCACAAAAAGGATCCTCATTGTAACTATTTATATTAAAAGCAACCCCACCCCCTGCACTCCCCCACTACTGTCTCACAACTGTTGATCAAGCCCTACAGTGATGCTTGAAGAGATCCTAGAAGCGGACCAACCCATGACCCCACAGGACTGGATCACATTGTCTCTCAACATAATAGCATTGCAAATAACATCTTGTACTGTCTGAAAAAGTCATTATTTCCTCCCTCAAGGCAAAGAGCATTGCCACTCCCTTAGTCTAAAGAGGACTAGGCCTAAAAAAACCCAAAACAACACACTAGCATCATGATGTTTTCTAAGGTACAATGCACAGGATGTTAAGTGATAGTCTTCTGGATGAAAACTCATGGTTCCGACACACTCCGGCATATGTTAGTTCCCCGCTTCCACCCAGTCTCCAATCTGAGTTTACTCAAACTTGATTATTTGTTTCAAAATACTTTCAATTTAATGGTGTATATATATATATATTTGTGCTATGCACACAGAACATACAGGATTCCAGCTAAAATAGTACACTGCGTGACACTTCTTTAAAATTTTGCAAAAATAAAGCTTTAAGATCTTAAAAATAACACAACATACAAACTGGTTCCAAGTGAATAATTTAATGCAAAAGGTAAATTAAAGTTTGAATAGCAGAAATAGGCTAGAAAGGGGAGGGGGGAGGAGAAGAAAGAAGCGTTTTATTTTATTCATGGCTGGATAAGCAATTTGGCCATGATTCTGAAGTCATCCATCATCCATATTACCAACACCACCAGTGCTCAGGGCAGCTGTTCTTCAGGTCAGTTGTTTGAGAATCTCTAAAAAAAGAGGCAGTTTCGGTGAAGAAGTGACCCAAATAATTTTGATATTAACAGGTACTCTGCTTCTAGAAGATGTCAATATTGTAGGAGTCAGATCTTTTCCTCCCCACTAGTATCAATTTTAGTGCTGGGAGGAGCAGAGTGGGCAGTGTACTTGATAATCCACTTAATACAACACTGATCTTCAGGACTGCCACTGGTGATACACAGCCATATTCTCTTCTGAAAACCAAACAGCAAGGATTATCCCAGTTCCTATATCACTGTTATCATATTGCTGTTCACATAAAAGTGACAAAGCATGTCTGTGTCTTCAAAGCTATCATTATCACCTATGAATGTAATAACCTTTAATAACTTCAGAGATCTGGACTTTGAGACTACTAAGCAGCTTGTGATTTCACAGGAAAGTAAAGGTCAGAAATTTCTAATTGCAAGCATGAAATACATTTGTTTAAAATAATGGATAATTATTAAATACAAGAGATCTGTACATATGGAAGTCCTATTGACAAGTTCCTCTATGAAGAAAACAAAACCCCGATCGTGCTCTCAGAGACTCAAACTGTTATTCAATTCAGACTTGACTTTTTTTCATATGCTACAAACCATCAAAGGTAATACAAATACATTTTTTAAATGTAGGGAATTTAAAGAGACTGAGCAAATGATGAATTTATATGATGGTGTTTATTAAATTGAGACAAATGAGCACTTACTCTTCACGAAATTCCTGAATAACTATGCAGATGTTTTCGACACATGGACAGCTAAAATTTCAGTTATCTAATTCAAGATAGAAAGAAAGTACTGTTTCTTTCTTCACTTGTTTTGTACCTCCTAGCTAATAACTAAATATATTCACTTTTTTCATTATGTTCTTTGAAGATTAAAGACATGTCTGACTTTGTACTGGATCTGCCTGGACAGTTGACAGCCCATTAAACTAAAGTAGTACAAGCCATACATTTTAAGGTCCTGATTTCCAAAGCACACCAAAATGACTTGCTATATATATGTACAAGAGTACTCCTGAGACACTTTGAAATCATACATTTGAATTTCTTTGAGAAATAGATGGGCTTCTGCTTTTGTAGCAAACTGGTTAAGCAGTAATTAATACATCCTTAAGGTCAGGAAGCTTACAGAAGAAGTGCAAGATGCGTCCATCATTAACACTATTATTGTAAAAATTCATATTTCAAGCTTTCAGCTATAGTGCGCCCTTCTTTTAATCCAAGAAGGGTAAGCAGCATACCCCTAGCATGAGCTAGATACTGCTGATGAACTGATTTCTATTTTTAACCGATAATAAAAACCCCATGAACTTGATGCACACTGCATCCTAGCTTTCCATCCTACCATCGTAGCCACACTGAAGGAGGAAACATAAATACTCTGCTGTTCTTTTAAAGCAATTGTAAAGTTTGCTTAGTTGTGATGCTCTCTTCTTATGAACTTCCTGTAGCAACGTATACAAAACGGTGAGTTCTACACCCATGGATTCATTTGCAGTGTGGTCCTGCTTCATATTTTTTTTGACTCTCCAATTTCAGGCAAAGAACAAAAAGGAAGGCTTTAAACCTCAGAGAGATCTTTCATAAATACATTTCTGGCAACTTTTTTTCTGGGAACACAGCTGAAGCTTTGAGGTGCATGTTGGAAGGCCCCTCAAGTTGACGACACAGATGCAATGTAAAGAACTACCATAGCACGAAATATACTTTTGGTTGTGGACCTGACAAAACCGGCTTACTTGAAAGAACAGACTTTGAACCACACAAGTAATTGGTTAAGCAGCTAAGGGAATGCATAATGGTAATTGTCTGGTCTTTTCTCCCCACTGCAAAGCATCCCAGTTGTCTCATCCCTTTTTTAATGGGCCAAGGACACCATTCAGTCAAGCTCCCCAGCAAACATCCTCAGTCATTAACCCAGATCATTCTCAGCTGGACTTCACTCCAGGCTGCAGTCCAGCTCCGGATTTCTCTTAGCTTTCAAGGGAAAGCACAGGATCACATTCACACCTTCATAATTATCCTTGTCAGCAGCATCAGAGGTTGCCAGGCTGACAATACACAATTATCTTACATAGGGGGAGGCTGAGAGAAAGCAAATGGAGCATCAAGCACCCTTATTTGTGTTTTACCTGCTCTCAAGCAGATAGCAAAAAGACTCATCTACAGTTTGGGTTGGTTTTTTTTTTTTGTTTAAGACACTAAAACACCTCCCCTGAGAGTGTCACAAAATGGTTTTGAGTGTACAGAAAAAGTCATACCTTAAGGAACATATTTAAACTGATGAAGCTATTCAAATACATTGAGCCAACTTCTGAGACTTCTCAATAAAGGTGTTGAACTTTTGAACTTTTATCCCACTCCTAAAGAGAGGTGAACAAGAAGGAATAAGAGTGATTTTCAGCATCAACAACAGCATCTAGAAATCATGCTGTGGACTACTGAACATAAGAAAAAAATGAAGTGCCCAGTTATACTCTTCCAAATGGTAACGGTTATTAGTACAGGTACACTGCATGATTTTCTGGCCAAAACACTGAGAACATGCTGGCTAGGATATGAAACTCAATGCAGTTCCAATCTGTATTCAATTTATAATAATTTAGGTCTTTGTAAAGCCAGAAAAATTTACCTTGAGTTAGCTTTCCCCCCCTAAATAAAACTATGATTTCATTTCTGAAACAGTACTGTTCAATCCATGTATTTTTGTGGAAGAATATTATATATATCTAGCAAGACTCCAATAACAAACATTCACTGAATCTATGTTGTATCTTTTCAGGTAAGTAGTACTCCTCAGGATTTAGAAGGGATATATTCCAGACTATGTTAAAGTCTAATTCCAGGTTACATCCTCCTGTATGACCCCATTAAGCTGGCTAGACTCTGGAATTCAGAGGTCTGTATATCAAGCCAGCTAAGCTGAGTTGAAGTGAGCCTACTTCTTCAAAATGAACTTAATAATTACAAAAAGTTATTAGACATTGATCAAGTTCCCATATTATCTGCTGTTCTATTTAGTGCTACTCCATTATTAAATACCCCTAAAAGCTAGTCTCGTATACTGTAGGCATGGATGTACATCAGACAGTGTATGCATAAATTAAAAGAGTATACATATGCACATAGGGTGTTTTAAGAAAAGAAAAAATGCACCTGAAGTACATACACTTTCAGGGGATACAAAAAAAACCACCCCAACAACCCAAAAACTGGTAACAGACAGCAAAATAATTATCAAATTACACATTAATTTCCATTTGAATATACTAGTCCCTGTTGTTGCCCTTACATTTGTATTCTAGGTCACAAAGTATCCTTGCAATTCTAGTTTGACTTCTTCCTTATCTTCAGCTTTTAATCAGCATAACAACTGACTGCGATGATTTCACTACAAATTCCATGGTCTTACTCCGGCTCCATTTCCCTGGTTGTCAGTAATCAAGTACAAACACTGCCTTAGCCAAAGCATCACATCAGGTACTCAAAAGTTCTGGTATTTTCTTGGAGTTCCGTCAAGATCTTGTCCAAAGCACCTTTATTTCAGGCCAGGCAACTCTCTCTCATAAACATAGCCCGCTTTCTTTATTCCTACACATCAAGCCTAACATTTGGCAGCATTTAAATAGGTTTTCTAACAAGTTCATCTAAGAAATCCCACCTAATTAATTTAGATTATCATTGCACTACATCACCTCAGCTCCCTTTGCAAGCGCTCACAACAACTATTTTAATCCGTCAAAACACTCAACGGCATCAGGTCAGGAACGGGCCACCACTAAAATATGCTGAAAATACAGTCATACCAGTTCCTCACTGGGGACTTCTTGCACTAGAAGTCACATTTGATCAAACTCATTTTGCTGCTACAGCAGGCCCCACCTCAGCCACGCCAAGGATCTCCTTTTCTGCTCTCAGGAGCCACAATGACAAAGTATGTTGTATAACTTAAATAAAACATTATTTCACAGCTGAGCTAAAAGATACATCTACCAAATTTACCGGAAGTCATCTGCTCAGTCACATCCCCACATGTAGCAACAAATGCTGCTTCCTCACCGATACCACCAGCCCCTCGCATCAGTCTCCTTTTAACAATCCCATCACCTAGGGGCTCTTGAGAGGATTCCTAATCAGAATAAAATGTCTCAGGGCCTCCATCATAGACCAGTTTACATTTACTTTTTCATTTTCCCTGTACTTCACTTTATACAGAACCTGCTTAAAAAAAAAATTTTTAAAAAAAAAAGCAAGCAAGCAACCCCACACCATAAAATCCCTTATCTCATTGCCTCCTTCCTCTTTAGCAAAATCCTTTGTCTCTCTTTCCTCTGGCAGAAAACCCCTTCCAAACTCCCAGGTGCTCCATATCATCATTCAGTGAACCACTACTGAAAACCCTCATCCCCTGCAAGCAGGTGTAGGTAAACAGGAATCTAAATTGCAGTTGAAAGTGTTTTATTAAAGTGACTACGCATAGGATTTGTGGGTTGGTTTATTTTTCTAAGAAAGATGTGTTTTGAATAAATTTATGTACCATATCACATTAGTCAATGCAGTTATTTTCAATAAAATTGTGGTTTCATTAAAAAAAAAACAAAACAATGAGTAAAAAACCTCTTTGGCACTACTAATTTCCCATAAAATTAGCTGGATGGACACGAGTTCCATTACCTACTTTTATGCCTTCATACCTTGTATCCCATCGGCAGCAAATGTATAAGAACCGCTGCCAAGTCACTACAGCTCTCAAAGTCATCCCAGTAATCCTTTTCAGAAACTTTCCCAGTCTTACAGACTTGTATCACTCTTTGCTGAAACCTCACCTTGCACCCCCAGCCCACACCCCTGTCACCTGGCCCACCTGCAGAAAGGGGGACTGCCCAGGTGGGCAATGGCTCTGCAGTCAGGCAGCTCGTCTGCATCCCGCCATCACACCTCAACAAAATGATTCCTCAGCCATCAGGAGGAAACCCAGCCTCGTTAATTTTGCTGTTTATCAGTAATCTCCTTCATTTATGTTCCATCTTCTGATTTGTACAACTTGTTACTGCCACAATCTAGGATTTGTTTAATTAACCAAGATTTGTTTTCTGGAATGCAAGTATACATGGCTTGGGGGTACCTGATAAAATATTTTTATGCATTATATATATATATGTTTATATA
>VZTV01102681.1:0-11986 GCA_013400875.1 Anhinga rufa
CTGTAGTCAGAATTGAAACATGAAACAAGTAGCTTTGCTCTATTTTTATAGTGCAATTCAAGCTTAGGCTGCAATATAACTTGTTTTCTTTCTACTGTTTTTGTTTTCCCCCTGTAGAAGCAGTGAAATCAAATTCAGTGTTGCTTGTCAGTGGTAAGTGTGGCCCAAGATAGACAGACTGTCAAGAGGATTCTGTTGTTAGCAGGTTGCATAAAACAGGAACACCCAGAATGTTTTCACTGGTTACTTGCCAGAGACATATGACCACTGTTGATCAGCACACACACACACACACACAGATATGGACGTATGTGTATATATATACACATATAGGCATAAAATATGGGCCTTCACTGCATAATCAACTGAGCTGTTTGAAATCCAAAAGCCAAGTCCATACACAAAGGATTATTCTGATTGGTTTTTTTTAAATACACCTATTCAAAACCCTGAACCTAGCAACAGTGAAATCTTTGGCTTTGTAGTAAAATTAATCATTAAAATAGACTTCATGTTTTATTTTTAAACTTCACTAACACATTGTTTTGCTGATAATGAAATGAACTGAGGAGAGACTATGCATGCAAATGTAATTGACCACAACAGAGGATCCACACATGGACCTAAAGCTACTTTAAATCCCTGTTTCAGGGCTTAATGATGCATAAAGCATTCTTTGGGCTCTCTCTGCTGGGATGATTTCCACTTGGCATCATTATAACAAATGGAAAGCTTGGGCTTTGGCCTGATAGTCTCATATCCAAGATGTCACAAACCTGGACACTGTCCATAAGGCAGAATTTAGACCGATACAGCCATGCATTGGCATTCAGCTACACTTACTGCAGGTTCTTGGGGTGAGAGAGACATCTTAGACTAAGCACCATTTATTGAAATAATTCTGTTCTTTCAACTTCCAGTGAATGATTTTGGAGGATGTACAAGCTCTAAATATGATTATTCCTACACTTCATACAGCATACTGCAAACTCTCTGTAGGCTCTTTGGGTCACCTAGGAATATTGTTACAAATCTGTAAAATTATATATACCTGCAAGAAGTTGATTTTAAAAGAAAACGTTTTAACAATGAAATACAGAAAAAGAAAATTCTTGTGAATTCAATAACTGAAGGCAGGCTTTTTGAAACAAACCATGAGTATTTATATTGCCCTGTAAATATCACTTTCAAAATTTTGTACTCTAGTAAGATTACAGACAGAAATAAGAAACAGACACCAAATAGACTTTTTTTTTTAGTTGGCAGATATAATAGAATACCAATTTTTCAAATTGTGCTAGAGTCTTAGTGCAGCAATGCTGAACTCGGGTCTTATCCTATTCTAACTCCTGCTAGCATGAAAACATTTCTCACTCCTATTACATACTACTTCAGACTCAAAGTATCCATCCTGTCATGGAGTATGACATTAAGCTTGATTGTTTCCAGTACTGTGGCTAGCTGTGCAGTTGGATTACAGCTACAAGCTGATTCACAGCTCAGCATAACACATCAATTCCTTATTCAATCAATCTGTGCTGTTATCTACATCTTTCTGCTGAACCCTAGTGGTGTTCCACAGTGTTGTGTTGTCACCCAGTGTCCCCCATCCCATTCATGTGGTATCCCAGTTAAACTGAGGGATGTTAGTTGAATAACTGAACTAGTGAGGGAAGAAAGGTATTATATGTGAATTGGCCAGGGTTCCCAATAACTGTGTGGGTGCTGAACTCCAGTGATAGCCTATTTCTTGTGCATGACAGCACACAGGTTATGGATACAAAAGAGCATTCTGCATAAGCAGCAGCATTCTGGACAGGTGAAAGCATAAAAGAAAGCTCTTGGTATTAGAAGTGATTCTTCTGGATGAGGAATTCAGTGACTTCAGCTTTCAGTTCACCATCTTGTATGGGAATTACTATCCTTGCAGGATAAACAAACTCAGTTGACTTCTATGTACAATAAAAACAGCCCTGCAGTTCACCAGCCACTGAAACACTTTCATGTACTGTGACTGCAAGCAGTCAAGGGAATCCTCGCACAACTTGGCACTCTTGTCTAATCCATTGGTACCTAGGATCGCTTCAGGAAGTCCTTCAGTTGGTAGATGGTTGTGGCAATGCTTTTAAGCGACAATGCTTTAAGCTTTTAAGGATATGTAGATGTTCATTCACTTTAGCTCTCTAGATCTAGCTGTTGCCTAAACCTACTTTTCTTCTAATGGGTAGACCTCTCTAGCCAGAGAGGAATTCCAGTCCATGAAACTATAATATCAGGGAATTACTCCAATATGGTTATAGCCATTATTAAAGTGTTACACCATTATAAAAGCTGTCATAGCTGGGTAGATGTTAGTTTGCAAGATATTAGTGTTGTCTGATGAAATGTGAAGATGTAACATTGTGGATGAAGTCGACCTTAACATTTAGATATACGTGTTGTGAATTATTATGATATTCCTAATTTTACAGTTATTTTTTCATTAAATATGTAGCTGCATATTTATGTAGCTGACTACATGATCACATGTAGTCATGTGATCATGTAAGAACTTTAGATGCCATTAAAAAATCTATTGTTCTTGATTTAGTGGATTAAAGCTTGAAAATATAAGTTGGATAGCCTTGAAACACATGGTCATATTTTAGTCATAAAACTCATGTTTTTAACAATTGCAGAAAGCTTGGATTAGTAATAGTGGTTATTACTCATACAGAGACTCATACAGAGCAGTTCTGGGTATTCAGTTAAGACCCAATAGCCTTGTTATGATCTGGAAGGCTGCAGCCCTCAAGCCCTTTCAATTTGCTTTAGCTTTGCTGAGCCTGATACAATACAAATACAGATGGGCTATGGGCCAGTCAGCAGTGTTGTCAACTGCCAAGACAAGAGGCCAGACAAAAGCTATCCACTCTTCATGGCTTTCGTGCAAGAATAACCTAGGCTGGAGTTGAACCCTTACCAGAAAAGGGAGTTCCCTGATTTCCATCCTCTGAACATTCCAGGCCTTTATAACGCTTTTCTGCATCTATGATTAGTGAAGGCAATATGCTCATTGTAAAATGTAAAAGGTGATTTATTATTCAAAAGTATGTGTTGCTGGGCATTGTGAATATAGCTTTGTCATAGATATAGACCTTCTAGAAGCCAAGAAGAAAAGAAAAACAATAAAACCCACCACAAATCAAAGAGGTTAGAAAATGTATTTGAAAAGCCAAAAAATAGATCATATGAGCAATTAGAAACAATGTCAAAAGTCAGCATGCAGTGTTGCAGACTCCTGAAATGCATGTACTGTGTCCTCAGATGTAATAGTTATGGCACTGGTGTCTGTACTTTAGCTACAAGACATCTGTCTGGAATATAGTTAATAAGTTCAGCATCAGCAGCTGTGCTGCCGCACTTTGTAACAAATATAGTGGTGTGACTTACTGTTGTGTGTTAGATCTTATACTGAAAGTTCCTTAAATACCTACTTGGAATGATACACAGTATTTACCTTCCAAAAGCTAGTTTTTTATCAGTCATTTCTACACAAGGATGCAGGATGCCATCCTTATGTCTGGTTATAAATAAGAGGGTGTTACTGGGGTGTTTCCAGTGTCACTTTGTGATGAATGTAAACAAAAGTCAACTGTTCAAAGACAAGCTTTTGGCTGTGTAAATGATAACTAGTGCTTGTTTCACTCAACAATTCCAACAGAACTTGGCCATCTCAAATACAAGATTATAATCCTCTAACAGTCTGTGCAATATTTTGGAAAGAAAATGAAGAAGATTCTTGTGTATTTAGATGATGTTGCAGGAAGAATTTAGTAGGATGAATCCAGTTACCTGAACTAAAATATAGCTAGTACATTAGTCTCTAAAACAGTCTCATTCCTGGCTGTATCCTGCAGAGTCATGTGCACCTCGTGTTCTGCAGTCACTATAAAGATCAGCTTAAAGACTGACTGGGTTTGATTTTGAACAATTGCTTTGATGTCAGTCAAAAATGTAACTCATGGCAGCATGAGTCCATGGATTTGATTTTGAAGATGAAAACAAAGTCATGTCAGCTTTCCAATTTTCTTACTGAATGTTGCCCGTATTTTGGTCATATAGCGTTTTGTTCGAAGATTATTTGCTGACGAAGGCAACTGAGTAGTTGCATTAGTATGCGGGGGAAGAAAAGTAGGGAATATACTTGACATAGAGTACACCATGTCTATTGGAAATAATTGCTGAAAGCCATGGACGGTAGAATGCCATTATTTCTGCATCTTGTGATAATTGTACTCTTTACCCATGATATCCCTAAGCAAGTCTAGGAGAAAAGTCCCCCAGGTGCACTTGAAATACATGGGAACAAATATTTTATGTATATGTACACACATATATGGATATGGATATATAAATAAAGTATACTAAAATATGCTATTCCCTCATAAAGAGGTATCCATCTACCCACCTTAATCAATTCCCAGACATGCTGCAGCATTAACAGACAGACCTAAAGGAAACAATATCCTAATTTCTTTCAAAATATTCTTCACTTCATTAAATATATAGGGTACAAAGAACATTTTTGGTACCTGTGGCAAGCTGAAAATTCTGTTAATGCATTTCAGTACAGTGATTGGCACTCATTGGACCACATCTAGAATACTGCATCCAGTTCTGGGTCTCCCAGTACAAAAAAAACCCTAAAATGGTGAACTGAAGCAAGTTCAGTGGAGGGCTATGAAAGTGGTTGGGGACTAAAGCTCATGTGCTAAGAAAAGGTACTGAGTGCATCTGGCTTGTTTAGCCTGGGGAAGGCTTAATAGCAATCTGATAGCAACCTTCTGATACTTACAGGGTAAATAGGTATCAAGAAGACAGGCCCACCCTTCGCAGCAGGGTGTGACAGGAGCAAGAGACAAAAAGCATGAACTGAAACAATCGTTGGAACAGGATGCTCAGAAAGGTTGTGCGGTCTCTGCCATTGGATGTTTTTAAGCAGTCAAGCTAGATGTAATCATAGAACCATCATAGCATAATTCAGACTGGAAAGGGCTTCAGGAGGTCTCTGGTATGACTGCTTGCTCAAATCAGAGTCAGCAATGGGAATGGACCAGGTTCCTCAGGGCTTTCTCCAGTTTGGTCTTTAAAATCTCCAAACGTGGAAGCTGCACAGCCTTTCTAGGCAAAGTATTCACAGAATCACAGAATGNAAAGGAGTTGTTTTTTCATATTTAAATGGAACTTCCCGTGTTCCAGCTTGTGCCCGGTGCCCCTTGTCCTGTCGTCGCGCACCACTGAAAAGAGCCCAGTCCCATCCTCCTGACACCCGCCCTTCAGATACTGATAAGCACTGATGAGATCCCTCTCAGCCTTCTCTTCTCCAGGCTGAACAAGCCCAGGTCTCTCAGCCTCTCCTCATCAGGGAGATGCTCCATCCCCTGAGCATCCTTGTGGCTCTGCACTGGCCTTGCTCCAGCAGCTCCCTGTCCTTCTGGCACTGGGGGCCCAGCACTGGACACAGCACTCCAGCTGCGGCCTCCCCAGGGCAGAGCAGAGGGGCAGGATGGCCTCCCTCGCCCTGCTGCCCACACTCCTGTTCATGCAGCCCAATGCTTGACTTCCCTAATGGTGAAAAAGTTTTTCTTTATAGCCAGTCAAAACCTTTCTTGTTTCACTTTATGCCCATTGTCTCTTATCATCCTGCCACATATGGCTTTAAAAAGCCTTACTCCATCTTGTTGATGACTTCCTCAAAGACAAGCTCCTGCTCAATACGAGAGGAATCATAGATTCTGAATCTTGACATACACTATGTGCTTGGCTGAGGAGGCACTGAAGCAAGGCTGCTGTGGAGGATTATGACTGGACACCTCTAAGTCAGAGTCCCCCCTAAGTGCAGTGATAGTTGCTGCAATAGTAATCTTCTTAAAATCATTAATGATTTCAACTCATCATACGAGCCCAGAGCTCAGGGTCAAGTTGGCATGTGACCCAGTGTGAATATTTCTGAAAATAACTTTTCTAAAACCTCTCCAGAAGTCTGGTGATATCCTTTTTGATATGGCTGAAATTAATCACTGCTTTACTTACAGAGATAGAGAAAAGAACAGGTCAATGGTGTGGTAAAGAACTGTCACTTTACTGCACAAGTACAGGCCAGTTAAGATAATTAAATCTCTACAGAACATCAGAGCAGGATTAGTAAGAAGCGAGTAGAAAAGCAGAGGTGGTTTGTGCAGGAGGACGTAATGGGATACGGAGCCCTTCATGCTCAGGTCAGTCACAGAATCCCCCAGCAAAACGCTTTGCCACTAATTGGCACCTGTGATGACAGTCTCAGCATAGAGGTCAAGAACTGAACGGAATTAGAAGGCTGAACTAACCACCTCTAGGTCAGACATGAGGCACACTGGTAAGGGTCAGGGAATGTTTAAACCTCAGGCTGCCTGTATCATGCCTCTTTTATGGGTAAAGGGAGAGTCTGTTCATTTAGCACGTTTCAGGAGTACCAAATAGAAAAATTCCTTGGGTTTTAGTAATGTTTAATTCTGTGTAATAGTACACTATTGCAGGATATGCTATATTAATGCTACTTGCATTACATCTCAGCAAGTAGTACAAATACTAAATGATGCTTGAAAATAAAGTGCAAAACCAATGTAGTGTATCAAAACAATTTTGAAACAAGAAAAGCAAAGAAACAGTGGCATAACCAGTCTTTTTATGTACTCTGACCATCAGCTGCTAGATTATATGTTACATAGTTTGTATTCGGAAACAATTGACAAAATCAGACACTGAAAGGTCACAGCAAATTATTACATACTGGACCAAATGAGTCCCTGACGGGTAGCTCCTTCTGGTGAGGATGAATACAGTCTGCATGTTCAATGAACTTGGTTCAAAAGTTAACTAGTAGAACATCTTACAGTTCATGCAATAGACCACTAGGATGGTCAGTTCAGTGTAGATTTTGAGAGAAGGAAATGCAAGCACATGTCCTGCAAAACCTCCAATTTGCTTTGGAAATCTTGAGGACAAGTACTAGCCAGTCTAAGTTTCAGTAAATGAGTAGGTGTGTTTATAGGTCACTACTGTGATCTTTTTATTTCTGATTCACAAAGATGAGTAGCTTGATTAACAGCTGCCCTGCTTACTGAAGTTCTTATTGTAATCAGAAAATGCCAGGAAAACATACACTCAGTGCTCAGTGTTAGATTTCTGCAGTTCATACTCTGTTTACTGATGAATAGGCAGGAGACATTAAAAGGTGATGGAAGGAGAAGCAGGGAAACAACAGACAAAATCACAGGCATTAGCTGTAGGCTTTGCTGTTTTGCAAACAGTTTTGGCCGCTTTCCATAACACTAAGTGTTGAAGTGTTTGATAGGTGTTGAGTAGTGATTGCTTGATATATAGACTACTGAAGATTGTGCTCTTTTAAGCAGTGTTACCTTGAGGGAAATCTAAGAGTCACAGTACACAAGACTGATATGTGTATGTTCTTACATAGAGACTCAGAGTTTTATCAGACCAAACATGTGACAATATGACTACTGCAGTTACCCATGCAAACAATTTAAAAAAAAAAAAAAGTGCCTCGATCCTTTTCCATGGGTAGCATTGATTCCACTTGCTGTTTTGAAAGTTAAAAAGTCAATGGTAACCAGCAGAAACAGCACAGTCAACACTTCTAAAAAAACCAGAGAGATGTTCTAGCAGCTCGGCTCTGTGGCAGAGTGCTGGGAAACGGTGAGTGTTGTGTGCCTTATGCTTTCTGAATGTGAGGGTTAATAAGGTTTATTAATTCAGCCCCTTCTCTGCATTTCCAGGGAATTTTCTGGACTTGCATTTCACAAATTCTTCCCTTCCTCCTATGAAAAATGCAGTTGTTAATGCCTGCTGCACATCTTACAGTGGCATTGCTATGTTAACATTATTTGAGATCACAGAATCATAGAACAATATTTTTATGTGCATTCAACAACACACCAAGACATCGTTCATTTGACTTCTTCAAAAACATTAGCGTTTCCTTGCCTTGCCAATGGCAGGGCATCTAGCAGAACATGATTTTGAGCAACTGGCAGTAACCACTGAAGTATAAAGAATGATATAGACACAAACTTAGTGTGAATTCTCACTCTCCCCATTTTGAACTAAGAGAAATTAACTGAGTTCCTAAAAGTGAGTCTTGTGTGTGTGTGTGCTTTGTTTACTTGTGTGTTTTTCAATTTAGAATAGTGTTGCAGGTTACATCCAAGTCATATTTCAGTCTACTTGAAATTCCAGACTAGTTGAAGCCTTACCCTTCACTCAGAATAGTAGTTTTCCTTTGTTGAATAGTAGTAAACATATATGGGACCTTCTAGGTTGACTACTCAGTAGAGGAGAAATCAGTGACATGGTGTGGGTGTATTCTAAATGTAACTTGTTTTGCTACCTACGTCAGTCCTGGAACAGTAGTCACAAAGAGCAGACAGATGCCCTCTTCTTTTACAGAATCCCACTGCCAGGGAGTAATTTTGCCTGAAAGGATTGATTTCCATCAAGGAGCAAAGCAGAGAGCAAATTATCCTGCTTTTTACATGACAAAACTTTATCAAAGAAAATACAGTCGGCAATTCTATTACCAACATGTCTTCCAAAGAATGGACGTTTGCTCACACACTGGGAAAAGTGCTTGGCAGACTGTGCAATAGTGCCACCTGGTGAGGACTGCCGTGGAGAGTGTTTTTCAGCAGGACGAGAGGTCCAAACCAGCACATTAGAGGTACACACTGTTTGAAGTGTTACAGTGCCTTGTGCAGATTAAAAAGCTTATAGTGTGTGACGGTTGACACATGACAAGACAGTGGTTATTGGCATGATGGATGTGCAAAAAGACCCCTAGGTCTACACTACTTTTTTCACTAATAGGTGGTACATATTTGCATTATTCCTTTTACACTTGCCACTTAAGGAAGATGGAACTAATTTATTGCTGTTTATACACCCTTAGTGGTTTTCCAGACCTTCCCACCAGCACATAATCATAACAGTGTGAGAATGCTGTGTTGCTGCATACAATTGGTGTCTTGTTAGGATCTAACATAAAGAGGTGCTCAGTCAAAGAAGCAGTCAAAACTTTCAGCAAAAGGAGATAAAAGCAAGATGGCAACTCAAACCAGATGGAGTCATGCTTCTTTTGTGTATATAAGATTTCTTGTGCTGATTGTAGCCTTACCTTGACATATGTAGGTCACTTGGCTGGCAAGCTATTAATGTCTCCTAGATGTGCTATAGTTCTTGCGATGATAAATTACTTTCTTTCCTGGGAAAGTCTGTGTTAAGGTTAGCTGTGCATTTACCTTCCTGACAGTCTCAGTGTGGGCAGAGGAAAACAATTAACCTATTTAAGAGCAAATATTTTGAGGAAGAAATTGCACAGAGGAAGAACCAAGCAACATTTCCCTCATGTAAAGATGGCGTGGTTCAGTTATGTCCAAACAAATCAGTTTAGATTGATGAATAGAAAAGATTTATTTAATGACACTGGGTTTTCAATTTATTTGAATATGTTTATAGCCCAGTCAGAGCAAGTTAAAGTCAGTGAGAACATTTCATGGTTGAGGGAAAGGGGGGAGTATGTCTGTATCAAAAAAATAAGCAGCTGAGTTCACTACCTTAAACTGAAGGCAGTGTTGCAGCTATGAAGGAGATGAATTCAACACAGGGCTTGGCAGGGGAAAAGTTAAATCTTCCTGAGGAATGGGAACTTACTGCCTACCTTTCAGATAAGCAGCCAAAAGAAGGCCAGTTGAGAGAATCCCATAATGAGGTTATGGAGTAAGAATCAATTAAAACGACCCAAGTATAAAAGGTTACAGGGGAGGGAGGTTCCATCTCTTTTCTTCTTGGTGTTTTGCCATGTTTGGCTCTTGCACAGAATGCTGAACTGAAATGGAACCTTTCTTACCAGCTTGAGAGAGGGAGATTTTGCATTCCTGTTGATTTATGTTATGGACTGCTTTTATTTTATGGGCTTGACAAAGAGCGGGAAGACCTTTGTAAGCTGGACTTTATATGTGCAGCATCTTTGCCAGCTGAAGTGGAGCTCACTTGCTTTGACATTGGCTGAGCAGCCATTCACAGGGCTGAGCACATATTTAATCCTCACTTTGATACATCCTCTAGTTATTAAAAGATGCCAGCATTTGCCCAAACTTTTTGTCATTGATGTATGCTAGGGACTCAGGTATTTGTATGGGCACTTTTCAGAAAGCAAGGAAGGTCCTTGGAAACTCGAACCACTTCAGCTAGGCTGTGATTCAGTTATGAAGAACAAGAAAAGCACTGAGCTGAGCAGGAAGAGACCTACAGCAACAGGTTTGTAGAGCACTCATTCTTCTTCCGGGGCTAGGGAGACCCTGGGTGCATACCAGCTAGTAAAATGCAGGGGGTGTTGGAAAGCACTTCCACTTCAAAGGTGATTTCAACTTTTCCAAAACTGAGAGGCGGCAGTGATTGAAGAAGGGTTGAGTGAGGCAGTAAATGGGAGCAGTGTTCCTAATGAAATATCCTGGCTTCAGTTAGTCAGCACAGACCCTGTACCTGCATCCTCCTCCTGCCATCACTTCTTTTGCAGCTGACCACAGAAGCATCTTCTTTGTGCAGGGATTTGGAATGGTATCGAAGCTAGCAAATAAACAATGGGATCACTGTGGGAAAGAGAAGAAAAGTCAGGGGGAAACTAACAGACATTAGGAATGCATGATAAAGAGAAGGAAAACATTCAGAAGGGAAGGAAAGAAAATACTGAGGTTGTAGTGGTATGTATAGGATTAAGAAAGAGAATGAATAGGAAAACCTGAGAATCAGTGTTGGTACAAGAAGGGCGAATGGCCTTCGATTCCTAAGAGGGAAAATCTATCCAAGCTAGAACTGCATGTGTTGGTTGGTCAAAACTTCCCCTAGTAATATGTAGATTCAGATCGACCAAATAATTTTGTTGCTTCTTGAGGAATTGTAGAAGGAGGAAGTTGGTAAAAACTTTGTGTGATCCTTCTGAAAATGAGGCATTTCAGTTTTTTAAATGAGAAAATAAAAAAGTAAACACTTAAATGTGTTTTATTTCAGTGAATTAAAAATTTTAATAAATCTGAAGTCAACAAAAATATTAGCTCACTGCAGAAAAAAAAAAGGAGACAAGCTTTGAGAAATTAGTGTGAAACTAATTTCTTCAGTAGTTGTTTTCTAGGTCAGTGATGAAATAAAAAGTCAGCTGTTCACACACGTATTCAAACCACTTACCATTATTTAGTGATGTTGTAACATATGATTCTGGGGTTTCTGAATTTGGTGTAGTGCATGGGATCACTGATCCATCTGGAGCAACATTCTGTCTCTAGCTTTGCCCAGTTCCTGACATTTTAGTGGAAGACAAACAAACTAAAAAGATAATCAGTTACTGTCTTCCCCTCAGTTTGTGCTGAGGTACTAATTTAGATAAGGGAGTCTGTAGGTGAGCCCTGAACCATAATGCTGTTTTTCCTGATCATAATCTTCCATGACTATGCACTTATCTTTTGGTCATAACATTATCCAGCACTTTTCTCAAACCTGTCTGAAATGTTGGAATGAATGGCATCCTAATGGCAGCAACTGTCATTATACCCATCATGTGGCTAAATAATGAGGCGCCTTGATACTAAGCAAACAGACTAAAGGGTAATATATGACTGCAGGTCTAACCTATGCTGTTGATGCATCAAAGTGACAGGACATAGCAAGGAGAATTCTTATCCAGCTAATTTAGTGAGGGTGAAAGCAAACATGTAAGATGGTTGTTCTCACAAAGCTTAACCTTAGGCATCTGGTTTAAAAGCCTAAGTTAAGAGACTAGTCTCCCTTGGATTCCTATATAGTCAGCAGAAAAAGACAGTTCCTCCACTATCTCTTACAGGAGCAATACAGAACAAGAGCCTAATCTAACTCAAGATTCTTGATTCTAAATGGTTGA
>VZTV01102684.1:0-17644 GCA_013400875.1 Anhinga rufa
CGGTGTGCACTTGCAGTCCAAAGCTTTGTGGTGGGATCTGTGCTGTTGACAGAATTACCTCTGGGCAAGGCATAAGGGACTCCTTGCTGGTACACTTGGTGGTGTCTTGGTTTCTGTCCTTTGCTGAAGCATGTTTCTGGGTGGCCTCCGGACCGTTCTGCAAGACATGCACTTTGGGCATTCTGAATCCCCAGGCCCATCTTCCTTTCTTGCGCATCAGTGAGGTCAGGCTTGGTGCTTGGTATGCTTTGGCACCGTGATTAGCGTGGTGGAGGTGCTCTGGTGGGGTAATCACATGGCTTGCTCCTGTGACTCGGCAGCAGCACCATCACTGGGAAGTGCTGTCCCAGTGATGAGGGGAGGGCAATCATAGAAGAATTACGTCTCATAAATTCTGCCTTCCATTCCTTTCTCCTCCTCACTGGTGGATTGCCAGGCAAGACCGCCATGGATCTGGCTGCAGAATGGCCTCTCACTCCTGCGTTACAGGGTCAGGTTGTTGTTGCCATGGTCTCTTCTTCTGAAGGTCTTCCCTCCCCATCTGTCACTGGGATCTGTGTATGCAGCCAATGTCTCCCTCCAACATGGTGAGCACGTATGTGGTGCTCAAGGGTCTCTCAGAAGCCAGTGACAGTGTGGAGGAGGTAGGGGAGGCCTTCGTGTCCTCTTCTGCGCTTTGAATGAGGAAGATGGACATGCTCTCTGGCTTGCTGTGGTACAGAAAAGAGGGAAATGATGTGGGGGGTGGTTTTGTGAGTGCTCACTTGTAAAGCTGATCATGCCGTCGTCGTCATGGCAGTCACAGAGTCTGTGGATGGTGTTAGCCGAGAGAAAGCAACCAAGGAGCCGCTGCCAGCTAGCACTCCACCTGGAAGTGAAGGAGAACAAGCAAAGACCACAGATGGTTCCCATGTCAACTGGATACCTGGAGTTTTTCCAGACACCGAAGATCGTCTGAACCGATTGCAGACCCCTCTTCCTACTAGTAAGAACAACAAATTATAACCATATTAATTTATCTATCAGTCAGTTATTATTTTGCACAATAGAATTATCCAAAAATATGTGTACCAACCATTGTTGTAAATTATTGTCATATTATGATTTCCTTTTAGTTTCTATTATTGTTTATAACTTGGTTGTAGGATGTCGTTAAAAGGAATCTCTTCTTCTGCAAATCAGAGGACATTTGGTAAAAGGCCGAAAATAGTCTTTTGCAAATAACCTTTTCTTATATTCTATTTTCTGTATGTGGTAACAGGAGTATTAAAGTGGAAAAAATGTAAGCTTTCTCCTCATCCCCATATATACGTTATAGCATTTTGTCTTCTTTTTTGCTGGGCACAAATGATAGCTATGTAACTCCTAGCTGTGTCTCTTTTTCCCCCTTCCGTACTGCCTCGACATTATTTGAATATGTATCAAAAGAAAGGTAATTCTCTGTGAAACCATTTTTTTTCTAGGTGTATTTGCGGTTGGTATCTTGACAGTGATTAATTACAGCTATGTGACTGGGCTCTAACTGACATTTCATTTGGGAGCAACTTTTTTTTTAAGGGGTATTCTTCTGATAGAGGTACTGCAGTTAACAAGAACAGTGTTTACATACAGCCTTTCTTTTTTTTGGTGTGTGGTCACATGCTAGTAGTACAGGAAATGAAGGGACTTTTCCTTAATTCCACATGCAGTTATCATATAAATAATCATCCTATTAGTAAGGTTTTTTCCAAATGCTACTTCTCATGCATGCTAATCCAAATGCTGTTTTAGTTCACTTTCTTGGAAGTTAGAGGAACCATCCCAGGGTAGATTTTGGCTATGGCTCTGTGGACATTCTTTGCATGTAAGCAAGATTATGTGCCTATATTTTTATTCCATTATACAGCAAACACTCTGTAATTAATGTCAATTCATACATTGTCAAGTAGAATTTGGCCTACTTTTTTCAGATTTTTATATAAACCCAGTAAAATCCACCCAGTCAAAATTGCCTGAGTTATAATATTTTGACATAGGCACAGCAATATAAATGCAAAATATGTATTTGGTAGAATTTTATTGGAAAGATAAATCTATTTTTAATAATTGTTACCAACTACAATAGACTCACTTCTTGACTTTTGCTGCCCTGTTCACTTAATTAATCCAAGCTGCCTCCTTAATTTTATGTGCAGACATTACACACTATGAAAAAAATGTTTGCTACCTTTCTGTTTTGAGGACATAAAACCTGTAAGAACTGGTTTGAAGATCATTTTCAAGCTGAATGTCTGTGTTGAATCTTTGCATTGTCAGTGCCCTGGCAAAGGCTCATAAGACCGTATTCCCAAAACTCTTCCTTTTTTCATTTATCTTCTCTTGGTGCTTTTTTAAAAACACAATACAAGGGAATTACTAGGGGACTTCCATCATCATAAAAAAGTTTATCTATTGAAGGGTTCATTCATTTGTAATGTTGCCCCATATGGCTGTAATAGAATGGAAAAGATTCATGAATGTATTGGCCGACTATAGTTAAAGGCTTTCTCTGAATGAATGAAGGGCTTGATGTACTACACTACTTTCTTTTACTTGTTTTTCCTCTACAGCAAAGTTTATGCTGTGGTCTGACTTCACACTGACTGATCCGTTGTCCAAGTGTCCGTGGAATAACAGATCAGTCCAATGAAGGAACCCAAAAAATAACTGTCAGAAAGAAAATATCTAGTATGTCATTAAAGTGAAATGAAGAGAGATTTTGAGGATCCCTCCCTGACACTTGCAAGCACCGCCCCAGAGCCAGAACAGCAGGGGACATGACTGAATCCTGCTTCTTCTTCTCAGTGCTCAGGGGAGGAGAAGGGCGAAAGTAGCAGTTCTCTAAGTGAACAAACTTTAACAAAAGTCTGCATGCCTTTCTAAGGGGCTTTGTGGTGGAAAAGCTCTGGCATTTCTCAAGGATGATATAAAGCACCTTAAAAAAGAAATCTGCTGAGATGTGGGGTAGACAAGTGAGCGTGTTCCTCTTGGTCAGCTTTCTCAGAGGCTAGACCAGGACCGTTAGCTGCTGAATTAGTGCTCTGTCTTTTGTGGTGAGATAGCACAAAACAGCTCCCCAGTCAATAAGCTTCTTGTTAACAAAAATAATGAAAACATCTGGAAGATGCGTGAACTACTTGCTGGCTAAGCTTAACAGAGGAAAAAAACATGATTCTCAGTTTTGTATTTGCCAGCTGCTGTTAGGAAATGAGATCAGAAATGCTGGCTAGAAGTGAGTTGCAATGTCTGTTAAAGGAAAATAACTTTACAGCTGATTAGAGTAAGTGCTTCATTTGCTCTGTTAGAGTCTGGAAGAGTTCAGAGAGGTGGAGATCTGTAATATCTTTTTTGTAGTGATAATGAAGTAGTAGTCCCAAATGAAATCGCTATATCTATAGTCTGCTGATAATCTTAAACTTGGGATACCCGTATGGCAACAGCGTGGGCTGGAAATGTAATTGCATAAAAGTTCAAGAAGTATGGCCAGCATAGCAAATACTTGAGACTGGAAGTATGCCTTCTGAATTAAGGTCTAATACTGTCTTATAACCAAATTACACAACTTACTAAAAAGGACAAGGGCGTCCATCTGTAAGTTTACAGAGAGAATTTTCTCTATTAGGAAAAATATTTTTATTTTTAAAATCCCGCTCTGTACAGAGCTATCAAATTTAAAACAATTCAGAGAACCATCCTTCTATTTTATGAAAGCATTAGAGTTTTAGAAATTCAATTTTATGCTGTGTAGGAATAAAATTAAAAGTTTCAAAATTTCTCCGTATTGGTCATTTTAAGTATAAATAAAAAAGTAAAGCGTTTTTTTCCCCCTCTCTCTCTTTTCTTTTCTCACTCTCTTTTCCCCATGGAACAGAAAAGATGTTTGACTTGTATGACAAAAACCTCTTCAAAAAGTTCCCAACATTCACATATCTTTAAATTTTTCTCCAGAAAATGTCTAGGCAACTATAATTGCATTTGGGTTCACGAAGTATAGCATAATCAAAACTGAAACATATGAGAGCGACAAGAGGGGAAACTACGAGTTTTATTATACAAAATACTAAAACTAGCCATAGTTCAGATGAGTATGATGATTATAGTCTATGTAATAGCTTTCAGTATAAATCCTTTTCAATGACCTCAGCATGACATTTCTAGAATATATTTCTTTTAATTGTGAAAGTCATACTCTTTGTACCGCACTGTTAAATATTCACTAAGCATATTTGGCCTAACAGATAGTTTTGTTCTTTAGGATTTACCTCCAGTATATATGATAATCAAGGACCACACAAGGGACACCATGAATCCACTACTTTCCCTGGAGAGACCACAACGGCAACAATAGTCCCACAACAAAGGTTGGCCCAGGTACCAGGTAGGTTTTTGAAGGCAGCTGTTTTAGCAATTTAAGCACAAAATTATATTAATATGAACTGAAGCAAGAGATGAAAACGTGGGTCAAGTACAATTGTTCAGCCTTTGTTCTGAATCACATAACAGTCTGCATTTTCACTAGTAGTCTGAAAAATGGACCATGTTGTAACTCATATAAATTTCCAGCAATATCAAGATGAGAGAAAGCATGCATTTGGAGAATGGGACTAAGATCCAAATAACCTTTACAAATTTTTATGAAATCAGGCAAAATTCAGTAAAGATATATGCAAAGAGAATGTTCAGTGAAAACAATAGCTGAGGTGAGTGTTGCCAAATAGGGCTTGCAGATTAAAATGGAATAGAAAGAAGCCAACACCATGATACAATTGCAAAAGAATGCAATATATTCTGGGATATATTAACAGTAAAGTAATTTTTAAAAGAGAAAGTAATTATCCCACTCTATATAGGCCTAGCAAGTCCAGAGCTGAAGCTCCGTGTTCAGTTCAAGGCATTGCATTAATCACATTGAAAAAAAAAAAACGGAGAAGAGTACAAAGAAAATTTTGGAAAGGTAACCTTTGAAGCACCTTTGGAAGAACTCATCTTTTTCAGAGAAAATTGAAGGGAGATATGGGAAGAGTATGCCATAAAAAGAATACTTACCAGTTTTTCACCATGGAGTAATAATAATTAACTAATTAGAAGTAGTAATTTGTTTCAAATGAAACATAGGAGACTTGTTAAACAAGGGAGACTTGTTTCAAACAAACAAACCAAAAAAGTTAGCTCTTAGGAGAGGATCTCTGTCTGTAATGGTAGTACAGCATAAAGAATAGGCTACAGGGAAGTTTGTAAAATCTCCTTTATTAAAAATATTAAGAGCAAATGTAAGAGCAAATGGAATATTCCAAATGGAATATTGACCTGTTTGGAGTGAAATGTAGCTGGTATAACATCTTAGGGTCCCTTCCAGTTTTTTAGTTCTTTTTTTTTCCTTAGAGTTTGCCCCCAAAATACCCCTTAAAGTAAGATTTTAAATGAAAAAAATTATCATTTCACTCTACCTGAAACTCATCCTGCTTTTGTGCCTGGGATTGCAGGTGTAGCATTGCTAAGCCTTTTCTTTTGCTCTTGTTGTACCAGTGATACAACTCCCATTCACCTGTGCCCACCTAAGTACAGTGCTTACGCGTGCTAACCGTGACGGGGTGTTTCATCTGAGTTGGCCTGTGTATAGCTGAATGATGAAAATGCATTTGATTTGCACAGAAGCACTTTGTAAAACGAACAAACATTCATGAAAGCTAGGAGAAAAATCTGACAGTTTAAAGAATGTGTTCTTGCAGTTCCGTAAAACGGCAAAAGTACATGAGATACGTTAACACGCTCCCCTCCCCTCCCTCAACTCTCCTCACAGAATGGCTGATCGTAGTTGCTGCTCTTGTGGCACTTGCGTTGATTCTTGCAGTATGCATTGCTGTCAACAGTCGGAGAAGGTAAGGTAGCTCCTTTACTTTTTCAAAACACACTGCCTTGCTATTTTCTTCATCGAGAGGCTTCGAAACTTCATGAAAGAGCAGAGTAGCATAACACAGGGAAGAGCTTCTTCTGCAAAGCTCTGTGACTTGGGGAGTGAGAGCCCAGGTCACCGTGTCCTGCACAGGTCACACATCAGCCTTCACACTCACGTGGAACCACGTGAAGTCAGTAGCTGTATAAACAGTTCGGTCTTGACTTGTAGGTGGAAACTAGCTTATGTAGATCAGAGAGAATTAATTATTCTCTACCTATTACTTATTAATAGGAAAATCCTGTCTACTGAGAGTGAAAACAATGTGAGATGGCCAGAGACAGTATCAACCACAGGATGAGCTGAGTATAATCCTCCACCATTAGGAGTGTTGTCTGTGTACAGTGTGAAGGGCTGTGTTAGACAACTGCTGTCACAGGATTAATCTGCTCCTTCCAAACAAAAGGCAGTATCACAGCTGGCAGTCACAGGGATATATTCTAACATTGCTACCAGAGCACTCAATAGCTTTATGCACTCCACCTTGCAGGTGAAGAAGCTGAGGAATAGAAAGTTGCAGTGATCTGTGCAATGTTAGCCAGGAAAATTGGCAAAACTCTAGCCTAAAGGATAGGCTATAATGTTCTTAACTCTCTTTTCTCTGGGGGCTGTTCTGAGGTTACTTCTCAGTTGTCATAAACAGCTTTTTGCCAACTTGAATGTTAAAGTTGAACAGAGTAGAGTAGACCATGTCTAGCAGAGTAACTATTTTCTACTTGAATGTTGATTTTGTACTTTTTTAATGAGAGTAACGATACAATATCTGGAGATTTTTGTTCAGGAAGCAGTGAGCAAATTTATTCCTAATCTGCTGGTTGCAGGAAAGCACATGTTAATGCTTCTGTGAAATAGTGTCAAGGTCTTCCAAAGCATGGTGTGGGTACTAGGATAAAGCACGTGGTGAGGGAGCAACCCAGTCAGTCCCTGCCCATAATGCAGAAGGCTTCTGGGAGACAAAACAGTGCAAACTAAATGCCAAACTGCCAGACAGAGTAAACTGATACAGTTTTGCTGAAGCCAGTAGTGAGATGCCACCTGGTGTGTTTGCCCTATGACTGTATCCACAATATCAGTGCTTCTCTGACAGTATTATTAGAGACCTGTTGAAGTAAGAAAGCTATCACGCACATGGTGAGACAGAAAACTCCAACTTTCTTTCTGTGAAGTGATTCTGGAGTTACACAGCCTGAACGGCATGGCTCATTGATTTATACGTTACTTTAAAAGTAGAGACTGCCATTGTTTCCTCCCTCTTAACCCGGAGTCACCATAGGAACAGAAAAACAGAGCCACCGTGGCTAATTATAGATTGCATCTGACAAGAAATGAAACAATCTCAGAGCTGCAAATTATGCCCTAGATACCGTTAATGGAAACCGTATCTTTTGCTTAGAGCTGCCATGCAGCTGGGTGTGAGTTGCAAAGAGAGAAAGTGCGTGTGGGTGCACGTATGTGTACGAATGCACGGATTAGACCGTGTTAATCGCTGTGTTAATATGTGTTAATCACTGTAAGGAAAACTTTTTGGAGCAGGGATGTACTCTGATATGCTTGAAGCAAGTGGAATTTTTTCTTTCACTTTAGCAGGATCCAAATGATAGCATGAATAAGTCAAGAACCCCTTCTTCATCTATTCTGATACGTGCTAATGCACTGAAAATTCATAGAGAGGTAGTTGTTGTGTTACCAGCATACTGCATGTGAAGGCCAACTAATCCGAAACTAATGCTGCAGGAGTGCTATAAGAAAACGGGATAGCTGAGAAAGGAGGATTGAACATTTCAGTGTTAGCTGAGCAGTAAGTTGAGATTGTCTCGAGCATTAATTAATTTAAGAAGTGGGAACAATCTGTGTTTTTATTTGTGTAATGCTGTCGGTTACACCATTTTTGAAATGAATGCTGACAGCAGCATCTCCAGTTTCAGTCTCATTCAGGTTGTCTGAAAAAGCCTAATGAAATGTGGGCCTTAGTTTTCAGGGCAGTTATCTTCCTGATCCAGGAATCAATAGATTCAACCTTGTCGTGAATGGGTGATTCAGAACACGTAAGGAATCACCGACAAAGGTATTAGCGAAAGTGGTTTTAACACGATGTAAAAGTGCAGCCTAACGAAGTTTGATGGCAAGGTTCAGTCTATTAATTACTGCATGGAAAAATCACGCAAAAGAAGGTTGAGTTACACTGAAGTTGGAGCAATTCACAGAGAGACCGGGGATGCAGGGTAAGGCCTCCCACTGAGTCACGGGGTTCAGAGTAGACCGTGATGGAGCTTAGGTGCGGTTAGGTCCAATCTTAGTCTCAGACTTGGTCAGCGGTTTATACCTAAGGGGTTGTACGGGCAAACTTTATGTAATGTTCCATTAGCATCGATCCAGCGTACAATCAAAGTCACCAGGCAAAACCAAAGTCACCATGCTACGAGGTTATGCGCGATATCAGTCGCTTGCCAAAGATCTGTCGATGGTGAAAGGTCTCTCTGCCTCGAGGAGCAAGCCTGAGAGGCGTCCCGGCGCGAGGGGAGGTGGCTGCCACGCAGCCTCGCTGCCTAGCAGGCAGAGCCCAAAGGCGGCTCGCTTAGGCTGCCACATTCTAGGTAGGAGGTCAGTATGGCAAAGATTTCAAGCATTTCAAACAAACAATCGGACCTTCTCAGTAAATAGCAAATTGCTTGGCTATAATATTTCCCGCTTTTTTAAAAAAAAAACCAAACAGAACAATGATGTTGTCATAAGTTATCTTAACCAAAACCCAAGATGGTCAAGGTTCAGCGTGGTCCTATTTAGTCAGTTAGTTAGGTAGCTATTTCTCTTGTTGCAAAGCAGACTGCCTCTGTCTGGTGCCTGTTGTAAACAGTGTTAGGATCTCCTTCCAGGGTCCAACAGAAGGTGCTGCCCAGCCTGACCACCACGTCAGGAGACACTCTGAGCTGCTCTTTCAAAAGGCTGTGGAGCTCCACAGCACTTCACTGGCCTCTTTCAGCATTTCATGGCTGCAGAGCAGGAATCATTCCCGATATGTAACATTAGCACAGTGAACTGAGCTACTTCAGATAAAATAACCCTCATCTACCAATCAGTAAGCACGAAGAAAAGTAATATTTCAAAAGAATAATAGTATAATTGAACAGCCAAATTAGTCATTCAGGTGAAATACACTTCATTTAAGAAGAAAGTACTTTAAAGTACAATTTCACAGAGACGTTGTCCCTCTTAAGAGAGCAGTGCTTTATATATCCAGTTTACACAAGGCTGTTTGAGGACAAGTTGGAGGTTTGGCACTATATAACCAGAGAACCATCTTAACAGCCGGGGGCAGATCTGACAGCTGTGGGACTAGTACTTTTTTACTAGCCCGAAGACTACCCAGCCCACATTGATGAGCATGCATCAGTTTTGGACTGGTGACTTTTTAAAAGAGGGTGTGTGCGTGTGTGTGCGTGTGTGTGTGTTCATTCAGAGCTACATATAGAGTTTCCTGGGCAGCACTGCAGTGAGTGTGACTTTAAAAGCACAGTAGCTATTTCCTACCTTAATATCATAAGGAGCTATGCTGTTGATAGTAGCAAGAGTAATTCTCTGAATTTCCTTGCTGTTGATGGGCTTCTAGGCCTGACATGCGAATACAAAGAAGAAAAAAGGTATCTTGTATAATGAGGTGAGAGCTTGATCCAAATTTTCTGCTATCTCAAGAACTTGAGCATTTTCAAAGGTTTAGAATGACCCTGTCCTTATAGTGGGATATATACAAAATTCATAAATGTGGATGCATCCCAATGTTAGAAAATCTTTTTCCAGCTTTCAGTAATGGATTTTATTTGTATCTGTAGTAACGATAGGTACAAATAAGTGAGCTCCTGGCAAATTTTATGCATATAATGGTGGATGCTTTCAAAATAAAATATGCAATATGGAGAAACTTTACACTTTGCATTGTATAAGTCTGCACTGGCAGACACAAGTTTCATCTCCAAGCACCTTTTTCTAAATATTGACTTTCAAATTTTTTCTTATTTCTGCTAGTCTCCATTTATAGTCGTTATTTTCTTTTTATTTCTTTCTAGATGTGGGCAGAAGAAAAAGCTAGTGATTAACAACGGCAAAGGAGCAGTGGAGGACAGGAAGACAAGTGGATTAAATGGAGATGCCAGCAAATCACAAGAAATGGTGCACTTGGTTCATAAAGAACCGTCAAATGACCGAACAGGAGCATGTGATGAATTCTTGACCATTAATGAAACACAAAATCATCAGGAGCTTGACATGAAGACTGGAGTGTAATGGTACCAAGTTGCCAAGTGGATCAGAGCTGGGGAAATCAAAATCACATGGAACTTGGACAGGAATTCACAGATGCACTGTGCTACTGATGTCTTTTGAACATAATTAAACATAAGTTTTATTCATTTTTAATCACTTTAAAATGATGTCTGAGTTACAAAAATGACATTTACTTTCCAAAATAAGCCCCCAAGAGTTGCAAAATGTTTTCACTTCCCAGTTCCTACACAGAGGACACTCGCTGTGTCCTGGGTCTTAGGAGGGATACAAGTTTACGTCATTGCTCCCCAGATGGAGGGTCTTCGCTGTGCGGAGCTGCAGAAGTATCCAATCACTCCATCTTACAGGCATTTAAGGTACTAAGCTTGCCATGGCACAAGAGTAAGTGAGGAACAAATGTCAAGAGCAAAAATCAAGTTTAAACCAAAAAGGCTATACAATGTCTAAAACATCTGAATCCTTCAGAAATGCCTACCAGCCAGGAAGAGCCGTAGGTGCATTCAGAATCTGCCAGTTTAAACAAAAAGTGACATTTTAATAACGATTTATGGGTCGATCTGCCATGAGGGAAACCCAGAAGACAAAATTTATTTATCTGTATTTTTAAATGTCTACAGTCAGAGAGCAAGTCTTCTTGGGAGGGGGAAGGAAGAGATGAAAACACGAGCTGATACATAATAAACTTCTATACTTTATTATCCCGGCAATCTGTACAGTTATCCTTGAGTTTTTGAGGTGTTCGTTGCTCTTCCCCCTCCCTCCTTCATTGGTCACAGTTTGTGCATGTTTTCAATGAGCCTGCTAGTTAGGATAATGAATAAAACAGAACGACCCCAGCTCTATCACACATGCACAAACCAAGCAATTGGAGATCATTAGAGAAGATGACAGTATTTTATTCCTGAAGAATAGGTCTCTATCTTCTCCTGCTGCATTTTACTTAGTAAAACTTGTTTCCCCTATAACTATTATGTTACACCAGTTTGCTGATATTTTGAAAGTTGCCTTTCTGTGATCTCGCTCACTTCCTCTGAGTTCTGTTTCATACAGTTTTTCCCTCTGCTTTTTAAAAATACCAAAAGAAACATTGCTTGCTTATTGGCACCAGAAGTTCAGATTCTACAGAAAAGGTCAAAGACAATTAAAGGAAACCCTCCGAGTCATGTAACAAAGTAAAATAGCTGCAGCTGCATTGTTAAATGCTTTTGTTTTGTCCTTATGTGTTTGTTATGTAAAATATTTGTATGAAGCTATGATGCTGTGCATTATATGGATATGAATTGTCAGAAAGAACATTATTTACTACCAGTGGTCTGTGCCATTTTTAAGAAAGCGTATTGGAATGCAGGGAGAATGACAACTTCTAACTGGGCTGCCTCAAAAAAATGCAAGAAAAGCAATCTAAGGTAATTGCAATGCATGGTCGGTGTCAGCTGTGGGATGGGGAATGTCCTGTAGCAGGGTTACTCGGGTGTTCCTGTTCACTGACCACAGCACCTGCCTTTCAAACTGTCTGCTAAAGCGTGTTATTTTATGTTCTCCATCTGAAGCAATTTGGAGGATGAGTGTTGAGCTTGCTAAATACTAACACTAGCTAGCACCGATCTTCGCTGGAACATAAAGCACGAGACTGTTGATTATATTTCTCAGTCACAGCCCTCCAGCAGTTTCCCACGTGGTTCGTCGAGTTGCTCAGTGCCCTAGTATCTGCCGGCAGATCTCCTCAGGGGCAATTTATGCCTGGGCAAAAGGTCCCAAGACGAGGTGTGATTTTAAAGCACACACAGGATGTTTCCTGACTTCATGAGATCAGCATGTTTCACCTACGAACAGTCACACAGCTTGTGGTCCAAAGGTGCCCAAAGAAGCCAAAGCTAATGGGGTCAAGGTGATTTACACTATCAGTACTTGTGGTCTGCTGTCAAGCTTCTCAGCCCTTTCATGTATTTTAATACTGAACCGTGTAGTGGGAAGTCTGTTGACTCTGTGCATTGATTTTTGTTTATTTCCTGTAATATTTTTAAGGAAGCTTTTCTGTTTGTCATTATAAATCAAAATAACCTGTTGAAGGCTGTGTTTAGATTGATGTTATGTACTCATTTCACTAAGTATGGAGATCCAGAGGTTCCTCTCTTCAAATCCTAGCTGAATATAGGTCTCAATCAAAAGGAGATATTTCAGTGTCTTGACAGCTAAATTTTTCTTAAAAAAAAAAAGAAAAAGGCATGTTATTCATCTCCCTATTCAGATGTTTAATGGAGAAATCCACAAACTCCTTCCTAATTACCTATTAATTAGCTATAAATTCATGGAAAACATTGATTGTCTTCTTTTTATATTTTTAAATAGGGCGATGCTCAAGTTCTCTTTACAGAGGCAATGCCATTATTTTATATATGCTGATTATTTTTACATTCTGCCATGTGATTCATGTGTAATTAAGTTTCATTATAGTTTCAAACTTAGATGGCCATTTCATGTGTAATATAGTACATATTTTTATTAATCTTGATTTTATTATTTGAGGGGTTGTTTGTTGTGTGTATGTATTTTTTATATAGAGCACTTGATATTTGCATATTTATTTAACAGATTAATCAGAATTAAAGAAAACATAATCTCTAAATTGTAAGTAGGAATAGCATTGCTAAAAACACATGGAACTGTAAAGTAAGCTTCCAAAAATAAACTTGATTCCACACTGAGGATAAAAAGTAAGACCGGCATTATTAGTGGGAGAGGAGTACTCAGCAGGACAGTCATGTTGTACTGGTAGGCCAGGGGTCATTTTTTCTGCTTGCAAATTCTAAGCCAGGCTCAGCTGAGTGCTGTGTGACCTTGTCTGCTCTGCCAGCCTCCCGTATGCTCCCCAGATGCTCTGGGAGTTAGTGATTAACAGCTTCCCCCTAGAAGCAGACAACTTGGTCCTATTTAAGATCAACCCAGTAAGATCTTGAAGACTATTCCTTGCTCACTGAACCAATGGCATTTGGGAGAGCGCAGTGCCCAGCAAGATCCAGCCCTTCCTTCAAGGCGCTGACAGACAAATTGGGTCTTGGTCTACCCGTGATACCTGGGAAGAATGAGGATCTCTCCTAAAAATGCTGAGGAGACCAGGCTGGGCCTACAACAGACCCCGTGATCAGCTTGTGTTATTCCTTTGTCTCAAACAGTTTTAAATAAATGTAATCCAGACCTTGTCTCTCATAGAAATACTGCCTAAGGCAGTAAGCATATTTAAAAGAAGGATTTTATGTTTTATGAGAATTTAATATTTTCATCAAACAGTCTGGGGTGATTGTTTCAACTTCATTCTCTTGAAGATCTTACAAGAATGGTTGATTAAAGCAGAGATGCGGCCATCATGTCTACCTGCATGGATGTTTCCACAACATCGGTTCCAAAATCACATTTCTGCACAATGTTTTTCATGTGATAGGGATGACTTTTGTGTGTCCTTTGTCGACAACAACAGCCTCTGTACTGAGCAGTTCGAATCACGTTGCCTGGAATATTATTAGAAGACAATTACCAAGTGTCTCTTTAGCACATGGAAATAATGCTGGGCAGGGACAGAGGTCAGTATATCATTCTGGTTAGGGCCGGTCCTAATTACTCTTTCTGTAGAGGACAGAAAGAGATTAAATCCTCTGACAACTGTGTTCTGCCTCAGCATACACAGACGCCAGGTTATTTTGTAAACCAGCAGGTGATGGATTTGTTTTATGCCATATTAGGCCATTAGTCAATAATTATTTCTTAGCCTTATTAAACAGTTCAAGGTTCTGTTTTCTCTGGTTGCAAGAGATTTGATCAGCCAAATACAAAGCCTTTGGGTAACCACAGGTGCTGACTAGTTTTCCTCTGTGGAGGAGAAGATGGAGAAGAAGGAGAAGGAGACGATGGAGAAGGAGAAGATGGAGAAGGAGAAGACGAAAAGATGGCAGGAAAAGTGCTGAGCTGGGCTGTTCCTTGGGGCGCAGTTCCAGCTGTGGGAGAGCGGGTGACAAAAATCTCTTTCCTTACAGGGGGCAAGAGTTGTGCAAAGGTGTTTCGGGGGTGGGAAGTTGGGGGGATTAGGGACGGAGGGAAGATGCAGTCGCTGGGAGAGGAGGTAGAGTGAAATTTCTGTGCCACTACTGGGAAAGTCCCCTCAACGCCCCATGACTTTGGCATTTCAAAGGTTCACAGCTCTAAGGAAAAAAATTTGCCTTTTCCTGTGACCCCCACCTCCAAGTCACCTTCTACATTCACCACCTCATTTGCAAGCTGATTTTGAATAATTTTCCTTTGGTAGGTTATTTTTCGTTATTACTATGCCATGCTGCATGCGGCATCCACCAGCACTGCGCTGAGAGCAAGCAGCTGTGATGACGAGAAATGAGAGGCAAAGCGCAGATTTAGCAAAGATGAGCAAGAGTGTCTTTCATACAGCATAGAGTCTGTACTTCACATCTTCCCTGTCTCACCCATTTGGAGTAAGGTCAGCGGCAAGATTTCGAGAACATTTCTTGCTCATCTTCCTGTTTTTGAAGTACCAGACTTACATGGATCTTCACATAGGTCAAATGTGCTGCTGCACAGGTTTTGAAAAACTGAAATTGAAGAAGTGAATCCATCATCAAAGAAGCCCTCCTGACCTCAAGGAAGCTGATTATTGTTGAAGTGCAAGTAAAGCAGAGGTAGTGAAAGCTTTACACACGCTTTAAACACAACCTTCTTTCAATTTTGTCTGCATGGTTCCAGCAAGCATTAGAAAGGTTTTGACCGAGCAACAGCTCCAAGGAGTCTCAAACTTTTTCTTTTAAAACTTCTTACTTTACAGGCTAAAGGGTTTCGATGAAGCCATTTTCCTACATTCGCTGACGCACAAATCTGTGCATTGAATGCTGATGTGAATGTCATTAATTTTGTCTTTTCTTTCAGAAAAAAAGAAAAATATGAAAACGATTAAGTTTTGGACCAAAACAAGTCCACAGAGACTGTCAAATGAGAAGATGGCTATTTGTTGTTTTCAGAAATAGACATAGTTTTAACTACTTTTAATATCCCAGATAGAAGATCTAGTTGTGCAAAATTACTTTGTTTTTTCCTTCCGGAAGATTCGCCATGCCTAATACATAATATAGCTTTCCCTTTGTACTAAAATGAAATTCTTACAAGTAATTTATTTCCCATTGGAAAAAATGTCTGTGTAAATTTACAGTAAAATACAATTTGTCAAGTCAAATAGGATCTGACGTATATTTGAGTGCATCTATCGCAAAGCCCTCAAGCATTTTTTAGAATATTTGGGAAAAGTTGCACTCTGAAACACCCACCTAACTCAGACTTCAGCTCAACAGCAGCTTTCTTCTGGTGCTGAGGCTGAGGCAAGAGGCTGCCTTGTAAGCGATGCCAAAGGCACAGCTGAAGTTAGGGGCGCGTGGGCTGGCAGTGGGAAATCAGCATACGGCTCACAGGCAGAGGAGGCACTGCACACCAGACAGGTTCCAGCTCTGCTGAGTTAGTCCTGAAGTCCTTCAAACTCCCAGAGCAACCCAGGACAGAGGGGGATGTGATAAAGCATTTTCTACCTCTTCTCCAGAGGCCGTAAGTTTTGCACGGGCAGCTGAAAGCCCTGCCTCGGGCAATCGTGTTAGGGTGGAGTCAGCTTTAACGCCCACACACTGGTCCCATGTTGCAGTGTATAAATGGTTTGATTACAGCAGAGTTTTAGCTTTAAATCTAAATTTACTTGCAGTCATTGGTGTACATCTGGCTTCTGGCACCACATACTCAAAAGGGTTGGGTTTTTTTTTCTCCTGGCTTAAGCTGAAAAAAAAAAAAGCTTAGATCATTTTCAGTGACCGCATTTTCCTTGCATGAATCAAGACTCCACACTTTCATTTTACCCAGAACAAACAGTAATAAACTGGGTATGTTTTGACTTGTGATTGGATGTTAAGTCTGAATTTATATTCACCACTTTTTATCAGCCTACTCTTCTTAATAACAAGCATCTGGCTCAGGGCTGCTGCTGCAGACCGCTGGCAGCACCCTTCCCGTAGCTAGCTCAGAGAGACAGTTTTCAGCAGCTTTCAGCCTGAGCCTGTCGGATGAGTTTTTCTAAGATGAGCCCGTCATAGCTGAGCCCTGAGCCCTGTATCCTCGACACGGTGACCTCAGCTGACAACAGCTCAGCAAAGGAGAGAAAAGTCTTCCTGCGAGTGCTCTGGACTACAACCATCAATGATACTAGCCTCACAGCAAATCTCTAGAAAAAGTATGTTGGGTTCATTTTCCTTTTCGGATCTGCAAATGATTCACTGTTTTGGCTTTGTTCAAGCACTGGCAGCGTATGTCTAAATGCTGCCTGTCTGTACCCTAGTGTGCAAGTACGTGGGGTTTGTTTTACTGTAAAACTGTTTTACAGTCATCCACTCAATTAAGCAAGTTTTGTTTTGCAGTAGGTCACCAGATTCACCAGTGGAGACAAGTTTATAGTTATCGGGTACTTCCCTGCAGTTCTTTTGTGGTTCATTTTCTAGTTAATATTTCTTTCATTCATCAAGAGAAAGTCTGACATGAACTCTAGCCAAGAATGCTTCTTTGTTCGGCTAGTGACTTAGAACCAAGCTTACCTTTTGTTCCAGAAGGGTGGCTCCCCCCACCCCGGCCCGCCCCGCGCAGAGGACAGCTATGAAGCCTATCTGTTGGGTACATGCTGGTCAAAAAGCGGAGAATCCAGGTTCAGAGACAGCTCAGAAACAGCCTGCTGTTGATTAACTGCAAAGGTGCAGGTCCTCCTCAGGGAGCCTTTTTTAGAGCAATCTTCATTCGTATGGAGAAGTGCCTCCAAAAAGCCACTGCACAAAAGTAAGCTAGCAAAGCTTATTTGATCGTGACAATTTAGTGAACATTGGCAACCTAGGTGAAACAGTGGAATGAATTTTGAGTGAGTTTCCTCGCCTGGTCCCTCTTCTTTCCCCTTCACAGATTTGGGAGTCAACTGCCTTTCCTCGCTTGCACGTTCTCCACGGCAGCATTTCTCAAGTGGTGTCCGTGGACCACGGGAGAGCGATCCACGGAGCACCTCTGGGCACCCCAGTAAGGAAACAGCCAAAGGGAGGTAGATCAGTCTACAGCTACAGGAAAGGCAAACATATTTTTAATTCAGTCACAAGTGAGAACGACCAGCGCAACACTGTGAAAGACAGACCCTAGGTTGCTTTTCTAAATGCTCGTCCTTGTACTACAGAAGCGCCATAAACAGCCTTGTTCCTCCGGATCCCATCCCTGCAAGTTTCGGTGGGCAGCGCTCAGCTTTGTAATTTATCTCTCTATGCAGGCACATTTTGCTTATCACCGCAGAACCTGCCTGGCTTGCTAACGCTGCCGCTGCCGCCGCCGCCG
>VZTV01102685.1:0-27144 GCA_013400875.1 Anhinga rufa
TTTTTTTTTTTAAATCTGCTTTTGAATAACCTTTGGTCTAAGGTTATTTTCACTCTGAACATGAGAAGAAAGAATTCCTGAATTGTGATGACTCTCTCCTTTTTTAATCAGTATAGTTTCAAGTTTCACTGGCAAATACACATGGGAAATAGGGAGAGAATAGGACAGACAATGGTAATGTTCAGCTGTTTTGTTTTTAGCCTTATTGCTTGCCTTCCCTTTTTTTCTGACCACCTAAGCAAAGGCACCCAGCTGTTCATGGAATGGTCACTCAGAAAAGTGTATTTAAGGCTGATGGGGGAGAAATTTCACAAGACAAAGAAAGCTTTTCCTGCAAAAGCCAGCTGGCTGGCTATCTTGCACCAGGCCTTAAAAAAAAAAAAAAAAAAAAGAAGAGTACATTAATATATTTGCAACTGTATTGATTTTTCTTTTCCTCATTAGTCTCATGCTGATCACCTGACAATGCCTAGTTATTACCAGATATTGAAAAATCACTGGCCAGCCACACCATGCTAACACTGGTCAGTGAAACTAGGCATATGTCTGTTTGTGGTTTTACAGTATTCTCCATCTAGTGCTAAGCAAACTTTGTTTCATGTCCCCTCCTGCAGGAGGAGTGTGATTTACTGCAGGGGTATTTCAGGCCTTTTTCAAGAGGAAGCAATTTCTTAAAATGCAGGGAAAGAAAAATCCAGCTCATCTGCTGAATTTCTGTATTTTAGACCACAGGGTCAATTCTGGTACATTTACAGGAGAAATGTAAATGCTTCCTTTATGTAAAATTTTACAGCCTCTGTATTGTAGTACCTGGGGAAAACTGAAGATGCTGTGGCTGCCCAGAGGTGCTGGGGAACAGCTCTAGGGATGCTCTCAGGGAGGAGTAGGTGACCCCTCTGCACCCCAGCCAGCCTCAGGGGAGTGATTTTGTGGCTCTTGCTGGGTGGCAGGTTAGTTCGTTCCCACGAAGTCATGACGTTGACTTTCAGAGCTGGTTCTTGTAGTGCCCTCAGAGCTTTGCTCTGGCAGCTGAGCTCAGGGCATCGGGAGCAGCTGCTCTGTGTGAAACCTGCTTCTCTGGAGTGTGGAAATGGGATTGAGAAGCATAGGTAGGGCACTCGGAAATCCCTGTTCGCTCCCTGCAGCCTGCCTCCTTTTTCTCTTTGTGCGGTCTGTAGGGAAAGGTGTCCATCTTCTTTCTGAAGTGCACTTGAATTGAAATTGTAAAACTTTTGGGAAGACAAGTAGACACAGAGGAATGGGGAACAGAGCAGTACTTTAAAGAATATTTATGTTACTACACTATTAGAAAGAGTAAATACATGCTGATGATCTTAAATATTTGCATTTAAAAAGTTTGGAAACTGAAACACGGGGATTTTTTTTGGTTTTGTTATTTTTGTGTTTAAATAGCCAAGTCGCTTCAAGGCACTGTCCAGTTTCTTCTTGGATGAGAACTTAATGACCTCTGAAATGAATTACGTAAATAGGTATGCAAAGAACAACCTGGGAAACTTTCGCATATCTGAATGGTGTGATGTAGTTCCTCTATAGGCAGTGGGACCATCTGCTCTCCCTGTCCAGGTGCATTCATTTTGAATTGTTGCTTCAACATATTCCTAATGAAGAGAGAAGAATTCTGTTTAGTTCTATTTAATATTTTAAAAATTGTGTGCATGTGTATAAATGTGTTGATCTGTAATATGACACATATAAGCAATCAAATTGTTTGACGTGATCTACTAAAGCTTTTAAATGCAATTTCGGATCCCTAACACTTTTACGTGTTTCGGACCAAGTTTATTGTTGGTTCCTTTGAGTTTCACTGGTGCCTGGTGTGACCCCATGCATTTCATTTGTTCTTTTCGAATTACAAACCATTGAAGTTTCAATATTTAATGTTGAATCCTTGCAATGGTGAGTGGAAAAATAAATTAACCAGCTTTCTGCCCTGACTTTTCCCAGGAAAACTGCTTGTGCTTCTGCAGTGGTGTCCCACCGCAGTACAAGTGTGTATACGTGGGACTCTTTCTGTCCCGCTGGCTCCCTTTCCTTCTTACATATTCCTGGTCCATAGAAACAAAAGAATGGCGACCTAATTAAGCCATCAGTTAAAAGTGTTATTTGCTGGACAGGTACTGTTTCTCTTTGAGATGGAGAGGTTGCATTGCTTTTAAACTCTGTTAATGTTTATTTTAAGGAACAAAAGTGTTTAAGAGTGGAAGTGCTTTCTGAGTCCGGGTCAAGTGATAACTGCAGAGCACAGCAGGGGATTATTGGCTGAGCTTTATCTCTGTTGATAAAGGCCTCCCTTTGGGGTCCTTATCGAGCATCATGAGAACTGCGCTTTGAGAGGTTTCACAGTGCTGATGTACTCCGTAGAAAATGCCCCTGGTAGTGTTAGGGTTGTTTGAAAACAATACAGTCAAATTATTGAACTTCCTCACAGGCCAGGGGAGCATCCTCACTGAGGGGATCTCAGTGGTCTGCAGCAGTAGTCCCCAGAGCTTCTGCTCACCTTACAGCATCTCTGCTGCAAAATACTCAATATTCAAAATATTTGTGGTGTGATGTAGCAGCTGAGACAATCAAGACACCGTGTTAGAGTTTGGGGTTCTTTAAGCTGTAGCAATTGTTCTGCTAAAACTGTTGAATTAGTGGTGCCGTGAAGTGGAGGTTCTGTGTTACCAGCTCGGCCTCATTTCAGCATCTGCAATGCCATTCCTCTGCCGTTCTTCACTGCCAGATAGATTGTAAATAGACAATGTGGGATTGAAACCAGCCAGAGTTCAGCAACACGTCCTTTAACAGCCTGCCGCCTGCAAGAAAAACGGTGTTACAGTGGTGGAGGGACTGTCACCATCACGTGCTCATTCACGATTGCAGACAAAACTCCAGTGGTGCTGAGTGTTTGGTAGTTGATTTTCCTGCAGCAAAGTTAAGCTGAGGTCCTCCACTGACCGGGTTTGGCAGAAAGGCGAAGGGCTTGGTTTGGTTTAAATGTCTGCGGAATTGGAGCCTGTTGGTAGTGACTGCTGCCTTGGGAGGCCATCGCCTCCTCTGGGTTAGAGCATCGCCTGCCTCTTGTGGTTTCAGTTGTCGCTTCATATTTTGTCACATTCGCAAAGCTGAGAAATATGGTATGCTATCACTAACCTAGCTGAACTGTGGCATCTGTCGGCTTTTTGTGATGATAAAGTTTTGGTAAAGATTTTTTCTTTCTCTTACAGATGTGGGCAGGAGCAATGGCAGTATCAGATTACTTTCAATGTTTGTTAAACAGTAGCTTCAGTTATTGGGTTTTTTTTTCTGAGTGTTTTGTTGCCTGCTAGCTCATGAAAGAATGCTTTCTTCTTTTTCATTCATTACTCTTTCTAAGGACAACAGCACTGTCTCATCTGTAAAGCAGAGACCTTTCTGTGTGATGTGTGTTTCATGAAAAACATAAAATTTGAAAGAAAGAAATCTATAAATGAATAGGATATTCTGAACCAAGTTGGGTATTTTATTATTCATTATTTGGTATGGCTTTTTTTTTTTTTCTAGGTTTCTTTTCTGATAGCGATGAGATTTAAATTTCCCAATTAAAGGATGTGTTTTATATATATATATATATAGCCAGGGAGGATTCATCCTTTGCCATCTCATTTAGCAGTGTGAAACAAAGACTGTATCACTTTCCATCTCTGCAAATCCCGGGCTGTGTGGAGCACTGAGCAAGCCTTTGTGGCCTTCCCTGCCGTAAGTGACAGGAGGGCTCAGACTCTGGCGGTGAATGGCTGGGACAGCTACTTACAGAGCCTCATGCAAGTGACTGGCCATCCTCATCCCCAGCCTTATCTGCTGCATCCAGCTCTTACCGTAACAGCTGACATATCGGATTGCATCAGATAAAGGCAGGAACTGGTTTGTTTTGAAAAGAAAAAGTAACTTGGATATAACTTTTACTGCATGCCTAAACAAAGGGGGATTTTTTTCCCCCCTTTTCTCTTGGTGTTCTTAATGAAGGCTTATCTTATGGCTGAGTTTTCTTGGAAGTGCTGTTCATTTGGCCAGAACAAGCCACCGAAATCTTGCAAAGCAGAGGATTTTGTCCATCTGTGCAAAATTACTTCAGGTCTTGGATAAATAACAACTCTTATGGTGTGCATTTTTATATGTGCCTTGCACTTTTGGCTCACTTTGCTGCACGTTCCCTGCATATGCCATAGAGAACAAGCCTCCCTGCCTGTCCTTTTCTGGCTGGGCCATGGAGGTCTTATCTCTTGGTCTCTCTCCTGTGCTGTTGCCATATGGCTCATAAGCCCTTCTGAGAGTCAGGCGCAAGAGCATTGTGGATGAAGGGAAGGGATAACGAAGAACTTGGAATATGCTGGGTAAAAAGGGGTCAATGTTGGGATGTTGTAAAATGCTTAAGTGAATCAGTAGCATGAGTACAAAGGCCTTCAGTTTGTTGCCTTGACGAAAGAAAATGCTTTGCTAGTGTGGCTGCTCACCGCAAGGTGTGAACTTGCACTCGCCATTGCAAGGAGGTGCTGGTGGTGGATGTTTCACGTGTTCTTCTGCGTGCAAGCAAATGAGAAGCTGTGTGTGGCACTGAGGAGCACAAGGAAGAGGCGGGGAGGTTTTGGTACGGAGCTCATTAACATTGCTCAAGTTTGTCTGGAGGAGTCTGAAAAAATAGTTCAGACACATCTTCTGTGTAGTGTTCTCAGCAACTGGAGCAGGGAGCATCTGCTGTAATTAAGGAGGTGCAGCAATGTAAGTGCAAATCCACATGTGAAACAGGTGAGATTGGAAAGCCTGCGGTTTGAGGATGGTGGTTAATGGTAGACTGAATAGGCTCTTCAGCGCTTAATTTGATTAAAACTCCTGGGGTTTATGGATAGTGTGTACAGTATGTTTCCCCATCTTACTGGGAGTTGCTCTATCTAGTGCAGTGGAGTCAAGAAATGGTTTTGAGTGTTGTAATCGGATCAGATTACAGCTGAAGCACAGTGAGGAGAATGTGAAACTCCACAGAAAAGGCACAAGCATTTTAAGGGATGGCTTTATCAACCTGGCTAATGGAGTCACACTAGCAATCAGAAACAGATTATGGCAGCATTATCAAAATCCATTTTACTATGCCATGCTTCTTACTGCGTCCTACACTTCCCCAGGCCAACACTTTGAGATGAAGTGATAAAAGGTAACCAGGCTTTATAGCTGCAGTGCATCCTCTTGTGCTGGAGGAACAGAGAAGCAAGTTCTCCGATTAACAAGACAGATATTCATATCGTCCCTTCTGGAGCCCATTTTTCAGGACTCTGCAGATCAGTGACTTCCACCCATCTCCTGAGTCAGGTTGGGTGCCTGTGCATACTGGGTTATGCTGGTAGAGGGCTCCTGCAGCGTTTGGCACGTTTGCAGTGCTCCTGCAGCAGAAATCCTCCTGGTGACTTGTCTTTTCTTGTTAGCTGTTGCTGAATGTGAAAATCTTCAAAGGCTTCCTTGCCTGTCCCTTATTTTTTCTGTGCCAACCCCTCCTCGCACAGTGTCCTTTCCCTTGTTTTTTTCTCACATTATTGGGAAGCAGAAGTTTCAATAATGACCCCTCGGAAAGGTGCAATGGTGTGTTGCCTTACAATACTTTGATTTATCAAGTACTATGTTCAGTGCTTTGTGTATGGCGTGTACTGCCCCAAGTTGAATACCGGTAACCTGCTGTGCTGCTTTTGCAGAGCCCGTGGTAGGTAGTAATGCAATGATTAAAACAGTATATTGCCATGTATGTGGTGGGTATTAGGACCTCTGTGTTGTGCTTAGAAGGAGCAATATGGGCTGTGCAGCATACCACTGTTGAGGGACAACTAGAAAAGGGCGTACAGCCTCTGCAGGGGACACGGGCTCGAACTGGGGGACCCCACACAGGCCAAGGGGTCTGGCTCCTGGATGGGTGCTCCTGTGGCGAGACCTGGAGGGACCAGGCTGGCAGAGCATCGCTGCCACCTGCCCCTGCCTGTGGGGGCTGTGTAAGTTTGCTGGTGCTTGGAACTGGTGCTGTGGTCCCTGGCTCCCAGCCCTGCCAGGGCACAGGGGTTTTGCCCCTGCTTTCAGCTCCCAAAGAGCTCAGGACTGTCCCTGAAACCACTTTTCCTCTGTATGGCTCCTGCATAGGCCAAACTAATGCCTTTTAAAGGAAATGGTATTAAAAGTCTGATAGATTACAATAGATTTTTAGTCCTCTGTTGTTTCCCTGCCCTAATCTGATGACAAATCATTGAAAAATATGCACGCCGCTTGATCCTCAAGATTCTCAAACTTCTGCCTGGAGACAGTTACAGCTTTCATCCCACATTCCAGAGCCACTCGCTCCATCTTACAGGCTGTGATAGTTTAAGTAAAAGCGCGCTCACTCTTTGAAATAAGTCTCTTATCTCCTTTACTCTTGGTTGGCTTGTGCAAACGTCTTGGAGGTAAGGCAAACTTGTGATTTGCTGGCATTGAAGCTGGCAGCATATAAATCTGGCTTACTGATACCTTGTAGTGTTAATAAAAAAAGACGTGTTTAAAATAATCTCAAATGCCAATAGGCTTAGTGACATTTAAGCATGAGCGATGCTGTCAGTTCATCTGCAAACAAAAGCGGTACATCTTAATTTGTCTAATTACGCTCTAACATGCAGACCAGCTGCTGCTGTGAACAAAAGCAGTTGATCACACCATTTTATTAATTGCATCTTTATTGCTGCATTCATGTTAACCATATGGGAGACAGTGGAGTGGTGTGAAGTCTACTTAGTGGTGGAAAAGAGAAAATGAACTGGCAGAGTGGTATCTTCAGAGGACAAATCTCAGAATGATGGAGTGCTTGGAGCTTGCTGATGCGATCTGATTTTTAGAAGGAATTTGTATTTTTTCGCCATGCTGAATTATTGTATTTAAAAGTGAGAGGGATCTGAGTAGAAAGGACTGTGCCTTGCATGATGACTGTGTATTTGTGAAAGTACTACTGCTACCAGCAAGCTGGTACTGAATTTGTTTGGTAATATGCTGAAGGCAGCCTTGTTGGCACGTGGCTGTCTGCCTTTGTCTGCCGGCTGTGCTGATGGATGCACCCGTGCTGCTTGGAATTGCTTGCCATGGGTGCAAGGCTGGAAGTGCCAAAAGGAGTACAAAACTTGCTGATTTTTATGCTTCATGTGGTTTTGCTGCAAGTTTGTAGTCGTCTTAGAAAACAGTGGCAAGTCTTGAGCAGAACTGGGCTTCTTAGAGTAAAAAAAAAACTTTACACAGGTAGGTTAGCTGGTGTAAAATGCCTACAGCAAAAAGCAAACCATGCTGGACTGGCTGCTGCATGTATCTAGCATCAGATGACCTTGCGGGATGTTGAATGATGTTCTTACTAAAAGTGAAGCTTTAGAAAGCTGGCCTCAACTTCTTTTTTTATTTTTAATTTTTTTTTTATTTTCATGCTGTGTGAAGGTAGCAGCCACTCTCAGCGGATGCGTGGCAGTTCTGTCGGGCAGCACGTGCAGGTTAGGAGTATACACGCAGTGACTTCTCTCACCCCAGACCAACATTATCGCTGTCTATAGAGCAGCTCCTTTGGCGAGGCTGTGGGGTGCCCATCTCCTGCCTCTGGGCAGCCGCTGGCCTGCAGGTGGGCACCTGCAGCAGGCACAAATGATATGATACGTGCAAAGGAAGCTTGCTAAATCAAGACAAAAAACGCCAGCCAAGGTCTACCCTGAGTGTATTTCCTCCCCTTTGCACCTCTTTGGGAAGGTGAGCAAAGCCCGGTGCTGTAATTTTTAAGCTGATGAAGGGGCCGCAGGTTTGGCAGGAGGAAGACCCAAGGGCAGCTCATTGCTTTTTTTAGAAAGGAAGCGATGAGTTAATGCCAGATCAAATAGAAATATGTCTAATTATGTGAAAGGAAGTGCAGGACTGGACCTGGAATAGGCAATGATTTAGAGAACTCGATCTTGTCAGTCGATTAAATCTGCCTGCTCGGGTTTTCTGAAATGAGTATTTCAACATTAAAGGCTTAGTCCCACCTTATTGCCAACAGATGGCATTTTACTTGCATTTCCTAAATGTCTCAAAAAAGCTGGGATTGGGAGAGATTAGTTATTTTAAGAAAAGGGGGGGGGTGGGTGGGCATGGCCTTCGTTTTAATCAACATATTGTGGGGAGAAAAAAACCCCAACAAAATACATGTTTCAGACTGTATTGGAAAGCACAAAAAGAGGCACAAGAATGGCACAACCAAGAAATTACTAATAAGCAGTTGAAAAGTAGATTGCACCTGATCTATTCCAAGAATACGTGATGCAAACCAAACAGTAATGGTGACATTCTTAGGCCAAAGCAGAAATTGGGGCGGGGGGTTGTTTTCTTGGGTTTCTTTCAACAGAAAAATGCTTTAAGTGGCTAATCACAATTACATCTCAATTGGTGCTGTAATACTACACTGCAGTAGGATCTGGATTATGGGGATGGTGCATGATTGGAAAGACACAGCTTGAATTTTGGATTGCGAGCAGTGCCTGCCGCTCCAGCCATTCCAGAAACAGCGCCTGACTTCTGAACTGACCGGTTTTGACCTGGAGTCATTGGAAGAGAATAAATAGGAAACCCCACGATGCCACTACTCCAGTCACAGCAGAAGGGTACTTAATCAGCCTCCCCGTGTCTTCTGTGCACCGGCAGGCAGGCTGTGGCCAGACTATTACTAATTTAAAGGCCAAATTCCCCAAAGCACTGCTTGTGGCTGTTAGGCTGCAGCCCCTGGCTTTTGTTTGGAAATGCTTTTTCAATATGCTGGCAACTCTCTAGGTTACTGGCGAGGGCTGTAACCCATCAGCTGAGCATGAACTGGTGTCGCTGGACACTAGTCTTCTGGAGAAGAGAGAAAATCTTGTAAATACTGTGGTTGAAAGGCAAATTATCCAGGCATGATGCCTTTTCCGTAGGAGTGCTCAGCTACCCGCTCTGCGAGGGGCCAGTGGCCACGTGCTGCTTATCCCGAAAGTCTCATCCTGAATGTCTCGTCCCCCATCCATTCGATTTCTGATCTGAGCCACAGTGACTATGGGACAACTTCTCCTCCTCTGGTTCAGTGCTGTCATTTGTTTGTCTGCTGTCCTTTGGGCGCTCTGACAAGGTGTTTAAGAACAGTGGCGTTTACATACAAGGGCTGCGGATCATCTTTGTCTTTGCTGAAAAGCATCAACAGAGGTTCATAAAACAATTTCTCTGCAGTTTTGTGATCTGTTCCAGGGAGGGCTAATTAAACTTGTAACTGGGTAGCATCTCCAAAGCAGGTTTGGCACCTCTCCTATAACTGAATGATCCCTCATGGTTGTCCTCAACATCAGCTTTTAATCGTCTTGACCCTCCTTTTGTTTGTCAGATGTTTGCCACAAACATGATGGCACAGCTAGACCGGGGATAGTGGGCTGCTGTTTGGCGAGTACGAGCAGGTCCCCAAGCAGATGGTGGTAGCAATGTTAGGCTAAATAATTAATAGCATCAGAGAAAAAGACACTCTTTTATGTCCAGTAGCTGAAGGTGAGCGCGAGTTTTTTCCTCTGTGTGATGCTAACCTTGTCCTGTTAGGTTTAATTAATCCAAAGAGGAGCAGGATGAGAATTGCCCTGACATAAAAAGAAATATTTTCACAGCCTGTATGAACACAGTGTTTTAATTTCTTCATTCCTGGAGCAGGGTGTATGCTCTGTACAGAATATTAGACGTTATGGGATGTGTCAGGTACTTTTAATGGCTGTAGTTTGAATGGCTGAACTATGTTCCTCAAACCAGCCATAGTTTAAAAACAAAAATGTAAATTGAGTTTTGGTGTGCATCACCTTAGACGATTCCTGGCATGGTGGTAAAATAGGCATCCTGTTAGGCGACGCTTCTGTCTAACTCAAGTGGACTGGAATTGAAGTTTGTTCAGTGCTGCATTGTAACGTCCTTAAAGGGTGCCGCGGTCTAGAACTGCTTGTATCATTATCCATGAAGACAGAAAAAAAGAAGAGACTTTCACGCATGCTACATACTGCAGAATAATTTGGGGAAAATATAGCTGTGGTTTTATTGTTTACATTTCTTGAGGGTGTAAATGTTATTCACATTGATCGTGTTATCGATCTCCTACCTCCTTCTTCACGTTCGAATTCGATCTTCTGCTCCAGGGGTCAGCCCTGCCCTGGAGCTGGTGGTAAGTTTCCCACCTGACTCTTCCAGGCTGTTTTTAAATTTGGCTCCTCCTCTCTTCTCAATAACTTGCAATGTAAAATGCTGTCCCACTCCAATTCTGTAATAGCACAAGCTGTCAGTAATTAATAGTCCTCTGGACAAACCTGCAACCCAAAGCTGAATTTGGATTGTTGTGCTTTGTTTAAAAATGCAGCCGCTAGGATACACTGTAGTTTTATCAACCATCTTGAGATGGCAGGGTTGTTTGCTTAGTAGTAGTTAACTACTGATATTTCTTTTCCTTGTTCTTACTGTCGTCTTAATAACAGCTAGTGGGATGTTTCAGGAATGACTGAGCTGGGTAGGACCATTATTGTTGCAAACTTATTAACTCGGCTGGAAAACCCATGGTATTTCTGAACAGAAATTTATTTTTAGGCTCTGCATAGTTTTCTCTGTATGTGTTCGTGTGGCGTCTCCACTCTCTGATCGAATGTTGGAAATCTCTGAGTTGCAGTGTATCTCCTATTGGCAAGATGATATGTTTAGAAGCTCTTTTAAAAATATATTGGTAGTTTTAGTGTAAGTGGTGTTGATCTAAATTGTGGATGCATGCTCGTGTTTCACTTGACTTCAAGTGAGAGTTCAGTGTTGGAAGAAGGTCGCTCCAAAGACATGATGTCAGGTTATAGAGAGTGTGATCTGTTCGGAGCTGAAGTGGGGGTGATGGTGCCATAGGTGCACGATTGCAAAGGTTTTCACATACAAATAATGAAAGTACTCGGAGAAGTATTTTTAAAACTAGCATCAGCTGTCTCAAGTTTTAAACTTACACTCCTCCAGCCTATCCAGCTTTTACTCCAACTCCTCCAACAAAATAAGAACTTTCTGCAGTTTATATTTTGTGCTAAGTGGGGAAACCAAGGATACTGAAAGAGATATTTTTGCTATTAAAAATGGTATCTGTCATTTTAAATGGTGTATATTAAACCCCCTGTCGTGTTACAACTTTACTGTTTGTTCAGTTTTATGAAGTTCTCCAGCCACAGTAGGGAATAACTACTTTTTCTACAGGAAGAAAAACTGTAGGTATGTGCCATAGGGATCCTGTAGAAAAAAAGTAGGGATCTTCTCCTTTCCCATTCTGGCAGGAAATGGAGGCAGAAGCAGCAGACTGACTGTGGGAGAGGAGAGGGAAGAAAAGAATCTCAAATTTTTATCTTTTTGTGGATTACTTTTTGATGAAGTTTAAGCTCCTTAGGAGCTTAAAACAAGTCATTGACTCCTGCTTCATTTTGGCATGAACAGTTATATGATCATTTGAAGGTTGGTATTTTGCAAGGAGCTTAATTTTTTTCATTTATAGATTGTAAAGTTCTTAGTTCTTATTGGCCTAATTTTAAGAGAGAATGTCTTTGAGCTTAAATGCGACTCACCTTGAGTTTATTAAGACAGTCGGCAGAAAGAAGAAAAAAAAACCTGCCAACTCCTTATACAAGCATAATCCATATATCCAGCATCCCAGAGGGCAATGTTGGGTGGGGAGATGGAGATACGCTACAAGAATTCCTTCTGTGACCCTTAAATAAGTGAAATGAGTGGGGAGCATGTCCCCTTCAGAACACCCGTAAGGAGAATGCAGACTGAGATTAGTTGAAGATGTCTGTTGGATATTAGCATGGATCCACAAGTGCACAGCTGCCAAAGATGGAATTACAGGCTGAACGGTGCGATGGTTCGGGACAGAAGTTCAGAAATGGCATTTTTGCAGTCTGGTTTTGTTGGTTTTGCTCTGAGTCCTACGGGATGAATCAGAATGAGAAGACTTATGCACACTTGTCTGCCTGGTATTTTTTCCATCACTAGCTCAGAAAAGGAGCGTCTTTCTCTGTGGTGCATTATTAAGGCAAATAAGAGTAAAGATTTTGCAAAGACTAACTTATTTGCTGGAGCCATTTTTGATTGGTCCTTCAGGATAAGCTGTAACACAGGAGCACTGAAGTGGATTTGGAATTTAAATTGAGGAATATTTCCTGGTGGAATTTTAAAAGGGTCTTCCTAGGGAGAGAGGAAGGTACTCTTCTGGGAGTGGACGTTGCCTTAGCTGGGGTTCAGGAATGGCCAAAGGAAAAAGGATAGTGCCCTGCAATTTAAAACCAAACCATGAGGCAAAATTGCACATTCACTAAATGTTTTCTGCTCTGGCTGACCCGCAGCTACAGTGTGCGGGGAGATGCTCTAACCAAAAGAAACTGCCACTTTGTCTGCAGGCAGCCCTGCCCAAATGGTCCCTTTTCTCTCTGGTGATGTGTTTGCATGACAGAGGATCCTGCGGAAAGATGTTTTGAATTGTCAAAGGAATGAATTAGCTTTATTGTGCTGTGACCTAAATAGGATCATCAGATCAATCAGTCTGCTGCTTTTCTGTCCTCTCTGGCTTAGGCTGTGCTGCTTCTCCTTCTCATCTTCCTCCCTCTTCCCCCAGCCCCGGCCGGGCAGCCCCTTTCCCAGAGCCTGCAGCCAGAATCCCCTAGGAGCAGGAGAAAAGGAAGGCGCCCTCCTCAGAGCAGGGCCTGCTGGGTGACGGCCTGCGCGGGGGCAGGCTCAGCACCCCGCTCCCGGCCGGCGCTGGGGCACGGCACGCACGGGTCCTTCTGGGCTTTATGGTGCCGTGGCTTTGGGATAAAATAGTTTTTCACCTTTGTTCCCTCTCCCCCATGCATTCTCCTCCTCCTCTTCCTCCTGATCCCAGGTTTAATGAACTGTGATTTCTCAGTAGCCAGGGAAGTATCACGCTTCACCAAGGCCGAGGGTGCCTTGAAAAAGGCCATTGTGAGAGAGCTGAGCTGGAGACGGAGGGCAGCGGGATGCCGTGCCGCCTGGGACTGCCTTTGTGGAGGGAGCACTTTTGTTCTCCTGAAAGATGCCGGGAGAGGGCCAGCTGGGACTGGCTCTGGAGGGAGGGAGAAACCCCTTCTGACCGTAAATTCTTGACTCCTGTGGTCTGCAGGGGTGACTTCAACTCCATTTAGATACCAGCAAGCGGTTGATGGTGTGGGTGAAGGTGGCCAGAGCAGGCATAAAGCTTGGGCACAAGTTTGGAAAACACTTGAGACATCCTTGAGACATCTGGCATTTCTTATCTCAGGTGCTTGATGTTTCTTAATGACGGAAGTCTCCCCTAGAAGTAAAGGTGCAGCTTTCAAGGCCGGGTGGTTTTGGTCTGAGCCAGGCAGGAGCCTTGTGACCTGCAGGAAGGGGTGTATAACCCTCCTGGGGTTCAGGCTTGCCCTGCGGCCGCCTGGGCGCCTCTGAGCAGAGGGGGTGCTCGGGGGTCAGACCCATAGCCGCTCCCCGCCGGACACCACAGCTGCTCGGAGGGGGCGGACCGGGGTGGCAGGGAGCAATCCCGAGCACGTCCTGCGCGGACCCAGTCCTGCAGGCATGCTGTAAACAACTGCCCTCCGACAGCTTCTTCCCTGCGCATCCCCATGCGAGCTGCTGGAGGGTGGCACAGTGGAAACTTATTTCGAGCGAGTGACTGGCATGTCCATAAAAAGCAAAGGCATCGATTTAATTGTTTTGAGTACCTCTGCTTGCCAGCGTTTCTACTTTCCCTTTTGCTTACTGAACAGAGACTTGCTGGGAGAGGTCTTGCGGTGCAGTTCCCAGCTCAGTTGTATGGTTTTACTTTGTCTTTCCTCTCAAAATGTCATCAGTGCATGTGTTTAATCAACACAGTTGTTTAATGGAGGATTTTTCTCTTGTCTGAGTAAAGCCGCTAAGGCTTACAACTTAAAGTTTGGGTTTTGAGATTATGATATATTAGTGGTTCGATCCATCATTCCTTTCATGAACTTATACGTGTGTTGGCTTTACCCTTCCTTCATGAAAATAAGTGGTAAAATTTATCTTGTTTTTGTGGGAGGGAGCAGGAAAATGGGTTGCTTTAACTATTCTTGTGTTTTATTAGGTTTTTTTCTAACGTAGTGCTTCCTAAAGTTCGTACTGCATACACACATAGGCTGATGAGCAGCAGTTAGGAAGGAGAACAGTTGATCCTCACCGATGCGTTGGTGTCCTTGATGGACAGCTGCCACTGGGGCTGCTGCTGGGCAGCTGCTCTGGCTGCGGTTATGAACAACCCCAGTCTGTCCCTTTCCAACATTTGCCTTTTTATAAAGCCTCAACTAATGCAATGGATCTTGTGCATGGGTGCGAGGTTCAGGGTGTTGGGTTGTGAGTGGGGGCTGGACAGGAGAGCTCCCCTCCCCCGGGGGGCTGGTTCAAAATATTTTTGTGAAAGCTGAATATTTCCAGATTGTTTCACGGGTGCCAACGTTTTATGTTGCCATGAATGTGGAGGGCTGGCTGTCCCGGATGGCTGTCCCAGATGTTAACCACTGGAAAGCCCCCCTAAAGAGGGAAGAGAGATCAGGGAGAGGAGTGAAGGAATGGCTGCAGCCTTTCAGGCACGTTGTGCACAAGCAGCCACTCGTGTTAACATCTCTACTGGATATACATGGCCTCTAGTAGAAATTAATGTTAACCACTCAGGAATTAAAAACTCATATAGTGTGAACTAAAAAAAGACACGAGTTTTGCTAATGTGTGTGTTACACATTCATGATTTAGGGCATGCTGTTTGGCACTGCACCTTGTGCCTGTCATTTGCTTTGCTTCAATCTCTGACTTGTTAATTAGGAAGGAGTTTCTTCTGGGCCAAACTTGGTAAACCTAAGTTAACAGTCCTGTCCGGTATGAAGTGAGAATTAACATTTGCTGAAAATCTCTGAATTTTCTGTATTCCTTGTGATAGTATCCTTGTGCGGTGGCAAGTGAGTGTGATCCCTGCTTGTAAGGATGTGAGAACTGAGGCGGTGGGTTAATATTAACTTGTCCAAGGTGAAGCAGGAAGTGTGTCACGGAGCAAGGTCTCCCCAGTCTGCCACTTTTCTCTGAGTCATTTGCTTTTAAAGAAGGTCTATCCAGCTTAACTAACTTTTAAAATTTTTTTTCTATCAAGGTAATTTTATGTGGTTTTTTTTGTTGTTGTTGCTTGATGGGGTGCTTTTGTGGTTTTGTCTGCTGGACTGGCAACATTGGAGGCTAAAGTCCTTTATCTGTGTAGTGACTACAATAAAAATGTTCTCAAACTGCTCCATCTTTTCCTTCTTTTCTCAATGTAGAGAGGCAGGCTGTGGAGAAGCACGTTTGTTTCATGCTTTCAGCTCCAAGAGAACTGCCATTAGAAGCCACTTGTGGTGAAAGTTTCCTGTGACAGGAAAAGCATTTTAAAAAGGCTGGTTTGAGACAACATGCTGAATTTCATGGAAGCCATGGTCGTTGTTGACCTAGTGCAGACTCTGAGAGATGCAGATACAAGTAGCCAGCTGGTGTTTCCTTTGGGGTATCCCCTCATGATAGCCATTTTTGATGTTTGACCTCTTTATCAGCATGACCTGAGGGAAGGTGGAAGCAAAGGGGGGTGAGGATGAAAGGCAGACATCATCTCATGCATTGTTTGTTACTGGGTTTGAATAGCTGCCTCCATACTGGAGATCAGGGCTTGAGGTCAGTGATCAAGACTTGTTCTCAGGCAGGAGAAATGCTTCAGGGTGCACTGAGGATCCAGTAACAAAGAGCAACACTGGACTTGGCACACATTGCAGCCCACAGTGAAACCTGGAAGGGTTCCCTGAGCCGTCCAAAGTACCCAGGATCGATTGTGTTGATACGCAGGGGCTTGACCATGAAAAGGGAACAAAGTCTTGCTTCTCAAGACTTGTAAGCCTCTGTGAGGTGCCATAAAGACCTCATGGAGAATCTGTCTCCCTTCCAGTAGCCCCATCTCCCTCACATGCCAGCTTGAAACTGTCACCTTCCTCTGTGCAAATGCACCATAGCTCCCCTTCCTGCTTTTAGGTGATCCCTAGAAAATATTACCACCACGCTAAAAAAGGAGTTACCACCTTCTGGGTTTGCTCTCAGATGGCAATGCTGCTGGAGTTAGAAATGGAGTCATTCCCCACTCGCCCCCAGAGTGTGTCCAGCAAGTGTGCATTTAAAGTGCTTTTAATGATGTATGGGCAACTTCCTATCCGGGGGTATTATTGTGTGTGTGATTTTTATGTTTGGTTGGGTTTTTTTTTTTTTGTTTGTTTTTGTTTTTAAAGCATCACTAAATAGTTATCTTGTTATCACAGTTTGATGCCAGGGTCATTTTATGTGTAAGGTGCTTGGTGGAAAATAATTGCAAAAGCAGAGGTGCCTTTCCACCATTGCTGCCGTGGCACCATGGTCTTCTGTCCCTTGGGCAGAGGTGAGCCAGTCGATACCGCTCTTGGGCCAGCAGCTGCCGGAGAGACCTGCTGCTAATGGCAGTTTCGGTGCCAAACCCATGTTGTAATTGTAAAATCACTGGGTTTGGAAAATACTGATAAAATGCTGATAATGGCATGTTTAGGCAATGATAGAGGCGCCTTGGTTCCGGTCTGTTCTGCGCAGTGCGGAGTCTCAGCCATTTGGTGGAACTCGGAGTGAAGCTCCTGTGGAGCATCTGCTTTTTACACGCTGCGCTCCAGAGGCCAGACCCTGCCGCAGTTCTGGGGTCAGTCTGAGCCCCCTGCTGCTGGCATTTTTCTTTTTCCTGAGGAAAAAATCCTTTTCATTGTTAACCCGAGGAGGTTTCCTAAGCTTGCTTTGTGAGGGAGGGCCTGCTTCTTGAGCCTGAACATTGTGTGAAGGGCATGCCCTGCTGAGCACATTGATTTGGTGCTTAGCATTTTCTCTTTAACTTCTGCAGAACTGCAGTTCATTCTTAGGAAGGATGGCTGTGGACCTCTGTACAGATAAAATTTTTTAAGGCATGAGGATATAATGCGCATCTGAAAAAGCCGGGCTATTTCATCTCTGTGCACAAGTTTCATTTGATGAATAACAGGTTCTCTATTAGCCAGAAATAACTCGATTTTGTTTTCCATGTGTCTGGTCTGAGATGACGCTAATAAGAATAAATCAGGAGCGTTACTGAATGAAATTCAATATGTAAAATTAATGGGCTGGTGTCCCAGGCAGTGACTGCGGGGGGGGAGCGGTGGATCTGGAAGGGTGGGCAGTGCAGAGTGGAGCCTGCACGTTGCAGCCAGCAAAAAAGCGGCTCTCGGGTCCTTAATAAAGTGGGAGCGAGAGGGTAAAAAGAGAAAAGGGCGGGGGGGGAGAAAGGGGGAAGGATGGGAGCGGTGGGAGAGCGGGGCATCCTGATTTGCAGGAAAATGCAACTCTGATTTGCAACTGGCAGGAGGCGGCGGGAGGGGGGTGCTGCCGAGGGAGGGGGTGCCGCCATCCCGCCTCCCGCCGCTGCCGGGCACCGGGGAGGTGCCGAGGGCGGGGGAAGGCGCCGGCACCTCCCTGGGCTCCGCCGGCAGAGCCGCCCGGCGCGATGGCCGGCAGAGAAGTCACCTGCAAACGCCGTCTCTCTGGAGTCGCCAAACTCGGGAGAGCGGAGGGAGGGATGAGAAGAAGAGCTGAGTAGTAAATGCACGGGCGGCAGGAAAGCCTGATTTTTGGTCCTGTGCTAACGTGAACAATTAACTTTTTTTTTTTCCCTTTCCTCCTCCTCCTGATTTGCATGTTGAAACGGGCTGAAATTTTCAGCCCGCAAGGTTACATGTGAGGAGGAGAAGTTCTGGCTAAAGAATTGTAAATGGTTTCGTGCATCAGGAAGACCTAGGGAGATTTAAAGTTGTGATTTCAGGAAAGAAAGGCGGAGGGGAGAAGCCTGGAGAAGAGAAACTTGGTGTGCAGAGTTTGAACAGGCTCACTCTGGAAAACACCTTTCCTCAGCTCCTCCTTTTTGTGGGATTTAAACATCAGGATCGCAGTTCATCACCTTGAAAATGGTGGTTTTCATCAGCACAAAGCTTAAATCTCTCATGAAACTTTTCAAGAGAAAGAGTAAGTAGTTGTGCGTGCTCGCTGTCCTTTGGGGAGGCAGCCGAGTCCTGCAGGAAAGTGCAATTCCCTTCGACCTTGCTCCCGCTTTCCTGATGCCTCTTCTGAAGTTTCTCTCACTTTCTTCTCCGTGGAATATTTTGTCGTGTGGGGAGGCAGCCTTATGAAGTGTTTTAGGACCTCTGCTTTGGGATACAGGGTTGCTTGTGAAGTCCTTTGTCGCGGTGTTTCTGAAGGAGCCGGACTTCTCTGTGTGAAGCAGCTTGGTGGCCAGGCTGAGTGTCACCTGCTGCCGGGCGCAGGTGTCCCGCTGGCTGCTGGGGCATCTCCCAGCCTCCCTCCGACATCTGCCTCTGCTTGTGCAGCTGCTGAGCTGTGTCCAGCTACGGGCTTCTATCTGTAAGGCTTGTTCTGAGCCAAGTTGGGCTTTTTAAAGATGCTCTAGTTTCAGCATGGCTTTTAAAGTCGTGATTCTCCGTTTAATTCGTGAAGATGGACAAATTGCACTAGAGAGAGTAGTTTGCAAATACGTGCAGCACTTCTGTCAGCTAGTTTTGATGACCATTGCTCTGATGAGCAGTGAACTTTAATTTTGGAATGGTGGGACTGTTGCTGGACAGCAGGCTTGGAGGCTGGCGTTTCCCTCCTCTTCTTCCTCCCCCAGGCTGCACTCCCCTCCCAGCCCTCCCGCTCAGCCAGCTTCTTAGGCAGGTCACTGAATATGGCTGTCACTTTCTGTAATATCGGGGTGATTGATGCTATAACAATGTAGGTGGTGACATGTCAGTTTGTCGTGATTTAGGTGTGACCTCTAGATAGCAAGGACGGGAAGAGCAGGCACAGACTGAAGGTGTGTGTCTGCCTTCTTGCAGGGAGTATGCCTGTGAGAGGGGAGGGGATGCAGGACCAAGCCACCTCAGGGATGAAGAGACGAATCGAAAATCTTAAAAAACCTTTTTTTGAGGTCTAATGCTAATCTAAAGAAAGTGAGGAGAGGCAGTTAAGAACCTCCCCACCACCACCTTCCACACCCCAAGTCCTTTTAGGACAAAACAGGCATTGAGCATTAGGCTGTAGGTAGGTTTTGAAGTGAAAGGCATAGCTTATTTTCTTTAACAAATACCAGTTATTTCCATCTGAAACAATTCTGGCAGATGCACAGTGGTGTTAGGGAAAGAGTAATTTTTCAGATGACAGGAGGCTGTTGCCTTCATTTTGGTTCTCAGTTTACAGACCCTCCTCTGCTACCAGGGAGGCATCAGACAAACTTCACAAAGCGATGCTGCAGGCAGCACAGGAGCCAGCAGTGCCCGGGCAGGGAGGAGAGCGAGGCAGGATGCGGAGCTGGTGGCGAGGCCAGCAGGGCAGGTGCTTGGGAGGCAGCACAGCTGCAGTGGCTTTTTCTCCTTTGGAGAGCTAGAAGCAAGGATGTACAGCATGCTGGCTGAAGGCCAAAGGGTGCCTGGGGGATCATAAAATATGACCCCCGACTGCCCTTTTCCTGTTATTACCGGGTGGAAGGATAAGGCCATTCAACTGTGGAAGTTTTTATTGATGGTAAACTTTAAACAAAAGGTAATGGCTGCCTCTCGGGAAACATAAATGATAAACAAATCTTAGCATTATGTGCTTTGGCTGATTCATTACTAGACTGTCTGTAGGGAACTTTGAACTTGAGCAATGTCAGTATTTTATTTTCATGTGAGTATTGGCTGAGAAAAGGTGGCCAGAGCAATCCCTCTTCAGTGCTGTTGTGCTCTGAGCAGTATTTGCCTAGGGAGTTGCTGTTGTCTAGATCTGCTTTCCACTCATGGCAATGGAAAGCAGCTAATTTGTTGGCTTCACTGGAATTTTTATTCCTGGTTTGAGTGAGCATGAGGTCAGAGAAGGTTATTTCCTGATACAAGTGAACCTGTCGTAATCTTTCATGGCGACCGTCGTATTCCCGGGGTCACCCTTGAGCAGGAGGAAGCTATTCTGCAGTGCACAGCGCCTGGCGGGATCAGGGGATGGGGAAATGATCCCATTTGTGAAGACTAGTAGCTAGAGGGGGGAAAACAGAGTTGCACGTTCATAGTAAATACAAAGGCAAGTATAAGCACGGGAAGAGGGAAAGGTGTTTCCTGCATAACACAGGAAAAAAATTTAGACTAGAAATGGGAGGAAGGTTTTTAACTGTCATGGAAGTGAGGTTCTAGAGAGAGTTTTGATGGGACTACAGTGGCAAACAATCTCCTTTGGTTTAAGATGATGACGAACTTACATGTGGGGTTTCATGATACAGCTATCTACAGTAGCATTTAACTTTCTTATTATTGTCTCTCTCGGCAGCTGTTTCCAATCTAGATGAAGAGAGTAGATGGACTGTGCACTACACTGCTCCATGGCACCAGCAGGAAAATGTGTTCCTGCCCTCCTCAAGACCACCTTGTGTGGAGGACCTGCACCGACAAGCCAAGCTGAACCTCAAGTCAGTGCTGAGAGGTAAGATGTTGCTGTTGACACTGATGTGTCCTAAAGGGACAGTAGCTTTTGCCACAGTCTTTGCAAACACATCCAAATTGCAGGCTTTGGAAGAAACTTACTTCTTCTGCTGCCTGCAGCACACTCGGAACATTGAGTGGGGTTTACCCACTCAAATGTAGCGATGGGGAAATATGCTTTTGCTTTCAGGAGACAAGGAAATGTGTTACCTGGCAGAGCACTCTAGAATGGAAAAGGGGAAAGCCTGGTGTCTCTTGGCCATTTGCGTTTAGTCTTTGGAGTGTTTCCAAATGGTACCTTTACTTTCAGTATGTCCTGAGTTACTCCATTTATACTTTAGTGTAAGAACCACATCAGAGGTGTTTCCTTTCGTGGTTTCTTTTGTTGTTGTATGGTGTCATTTCCAGGGATGTGGCTGCTTGTGAGAAGCTGGAAAAGGCGTTGAGGGCAGAGAAGGGAAATGGGGAGCAGGGCACTCGCAAGGACTCTTTCAGCAGTGAAAGTGCTTTCTTACAGAAGGACACAGCGTTTGGTTGGTTTTGGTTTTTCTTTTTTTATTTTTTTTTTTTTAAGGACTGATTTTTACCTTTAGTACCTTCATTGGAGGTGTACCCGTCCAGTCCGGTGTAGGAGGCGTTGTGTTAGTGCAGTCATGAGAGAGAACAGAGGCAGGCAGCCAGCAAAGAGGGCTGCAAAACATCTGTCCTGGGGCCAGAAGTAAAGTTTAAAATTACAGCTTAATGTCCGTGTCCTGGAAATGGTTAACCTAGATTTTTCTTTACATTGGCTCCTTAACAAAGGGGGTTACCTTGCAAAGAGCCAACTCATTTCAAGTCCCTTTTTGTTTCAGCAGGAGCTGCAGGTACATGATACCTTGCAGAGCTAACCTGATTTAAAAGAATGTTGTAATTTTTGTTTGTTTAACACGACTTTTCTGCTTTTTAAACGTGCGGAAAATTTCATTTTGTATGTCTGAATAGAGAAGTGTTTGCCTGCCACATTTTATTTCCCTTGCAGTTTCTCCAGTTAATTGATTTTTCACCATCTCTTACTAGGTGCCTTTTGTTATCATCTAATAGGGAAGTCTTACCAGCCAGTGTTATTAGCTCATGCATGGCTCAGCAGATAGCCTGTGTGTCCTCTATACTGGTTATTGGATTAATGCATTTGTGCAGCCCTTTAGCCTTGAAATGTTTACTGTTCCCTTGCAGGCACACTTAGAAGTTCTTTACAAAAGAAAAATATTTGCCTGCTTTAGATTAAAAAGAATACTGCTTGTGGTTAGCTTTTTGTAAGCTTTAACTACTCATTCTTATATTTTTCTGTTCTCTGTTTGGGACTGTTATCAAAGAAAACTGCACAGGCTAAAATGCTGCTCTGATTTTCTTGTGTTTTGTCAGAAATGTATCTACTGCAGCTTCATCTTCTATTTCAATAAATTTATATCCAGTGTATTTGTGTGGAACTAAGTAATATATGCTGCTTCCCCCAGCTTACACATCTGAAGTTATTTCACTCTGCTGGGATTTTTCTCTAGAGCTGCTGCTCTTCATAAAACAAAAGCTATTGAGTACTACTACAATTTACCAGTTAGCCATTTGTGTTAAATAAACTGGCTTGTGCACATGATGTAGGACTCCTTGGTAATGAAGTAAATTTCAGTTTTGTGCTTTTGGGGTAGTAACTGAGAGAGAAAAGAAACTGTGATGCCTTCACCAGACCTCAAGCCGCTGATGTAGTCAACAAAACTCTGCTATGTATATACGTATGTATCTATATGTTTATTTTACCTCAAGTTCTTTCCCTAGGCCATGTTTATTCCCTAAGAGCAGTTTTGAAATAACTCCTTGCTGTGGCCTGTAGCTGTACTGAGTAGCTACAGTATGAATTTAACACCATTTTCAGTAATTTAATTCCTGCCTGTAGCGACTGAGTAGGAAGAGAGGCACTGACTAAAGTTGTATCAGTTTTACTCTGCTACTGCTTCTGCTTCGATCAGCACCGTGAAATCAGAAGGATGATGGAGCTTCTGATCACATTTGGAGGATTGGGTTAAAAGTTGTGTAGCCAGAGCTGAGTTTCATTCAGTGTAAAAGTACTGTAGAAATTGTGATGTCATTGTGATGACTGCTAAACTGCTTTTCCACCTGCTGCCTTCGGAAAGACGGGTTTTTGCAAAACTTCCTAATGGGTAGGAAGTAAATTGCCTAGCACTATGTGATTATAGCATAGAAGATCTTGAGGAAAAGTAACCTTGTGAGAAGCACTGGTGGGCTGTTATGGAAACTTTAATTCTGCATTTCTTGGCCTTATGATGAAGCTTGCATTTTGACATCTTTTTGCTGTTTCAAGTGCATTGGTTGAGGTGAAGCATGGGGCAGTAGAACAGGCGTATGTGACCTGTTGTGCTGCCTGGGTGGTGAGGAATGAACGATGTTGGATGACAAGGTGCACTGCGCTTCATGGTGATGAATCCCCATGTTCTTCAGAAAGCATTTGCAGAAACTGGAGTAAAACAAAAGCAAATTTAATTTTTTGTGGGTAAGTTGGAGATGAAGTAGTGGACATGCACAGCAGGGGAGAAATACTTAGGTTTGGTAATATGGGAAACTTCCTCGTGGTAAGGATACTGAAGCGCTGAAATAAATTTTTGGGGCGATTAAATAATTGGAGGTTTCTAAGAATAGGTGAGAGAAACACTACTCAGAAATAATTTGTATATATTTCATCATACCTTTAGAGGGGGTAGTGAAGGAAGAGGTAACCTCTGGTGGTCCCATCTAACGTGATAATGTGGTCTTGAGGGCTAAACTAGTAGCTGTAGTTCAGACCATTAAAACACACCTGTTTGAAAGTTTCCCAGTCCTGTTCTTGTTCAGATTATGAGATCTGATGCTGCTGGTACATAGCAAATTGATTGCTGGCTATTAATTTGTTATTGCATTAATTGCTGCCCCAGTGAATGAGAAAAGTAAGTATAAAACTTAGGTAACAAATAGGAATTCACATGTAGAGCACAGCGGTCATTTAAACCACCTGTAAAGATAATGAGTGTATTGAATTTTTCAGAATAATTCAAGCAAGGTATTGCTTTCTATCAAGGTGTTTTCATCCATCTAATACTAACTAGATAAAATCCTGACTAGCTTTTACGGTAATGCAAGGTCAAACCTATTTATTCTGGTACAATTTTACCAGCTCAGCAAGATTTTGACAGCATGATCTAGCTAGAAAACCTCTGCATGCTCTGCGTACCTTTACAGGAAGCAGTGTTGTGTTTCCTTATTTTATTGTGCAGTTGATTATTTTACTTTGTATATTACATATTGAAATGTCCACTGCTTATCACACTGCAGAAGTGGATGCAGCATGTGGTAGAAGTTGCATGGGGGGATTCTTCAGGGTTTTTTTTACCTGTGAACTGGACTTTTATGCCTTTGAAATCAAGGGAAAATACTGTGCTTTTCCTTTACGAAGCTACTTTCAAGTATAAATTGTAAGATCTTGCATTCAAATTCGTTCGTAATGGAGGTAAAGCTATTTATCCTTCTTTAGGCATGCAGGTGGTCAGGTGCCATCTGAAGTTTTAAAAAAACATATTTTCCAGAAATCTAATTTAGAAAATGAAGCATTTGGAAGCTGGAAAGTTTGTGATGCACAGTATATCTGTTCGCAAGAACTAAAGCGGCTTTATGTAACTTACATTAAAATCTAAAGTTGTCATTGACTAAAATCAGTGGCTTGAACATGTTTAACCGAGGCTGTGTGACTACATTTTAAATAAAACCTCTCAGGTGGCTTAATCTGGTGGCTAGAGCAGAAGAGCAAATTGAGCTGCACTTCATAATCACGGTACCATTGCAATATGACTTAAACATTTACAAAATGAGGCAGTTCTTTGGTTGGGCTGGTAGATCCCATGTAAATGGTTTTTTTTGCACTGCAGAAAACACGTTCTCCCTTTCTCTGGGGAAGCAGCCAGGACCTTCCTGGTGGAGCAGGTGGGGTGACACCTTGGATGTCAAACACGTGCTGTCCAAGGCACCTGTTGCCCTGCTCTCAGGGCCAAGCTGCTCTGACCGGCCTTTACTAGAAGCTGGTCTTAAGTGGCCGCTTCCTCACGTTTTCATGGTCACCTTATGTTCCCAGCATACACATGTTCAGATGGAAACAAAACAGTATTGACCCTTGAGGATTCTTGTGTGACTCCGTGCTCCATGTCACTGTTTCTTCCTAGGGAGTTGTGGAAGGAGGGAGATGGAGAAGACAGGTAGGGAGGAAGAGCTGAGGCTCTGCATGAGGTCAGGATCCCCACATCACTTACCCCCTGGCACTGTGTGCTCTGCTCCAAGGCTGAAGGACTGGCAACATGAGGCTAAACAAGTCAAGCAATATTTACTGAGTGGCTGGACCAGCTCTGAGGATCTGCTGTGGACAGTAGCAGAGCTATGAGTTTAATGTTGTTCAGAGTGGCATTAGTTAATTTTTCTAAGGCAGACCATAATCTGTGCTGAAGGGGCAAGTGCCATATACTGCAGTGTTTCCTACAGCTTTCTTGGTCCGAGAGGCTGAGGGGTTGAGCAGGTGTTCAGCCAGAGTCAAGAGGGTAGCGCTGTAAAACAGCCCCCATCTCTGACACAGTGCAGTCGCAGATGCAGCTTGTTGCTCTGCGGCATGGTTGTGTTTAAAGGGCCATTGTCTGAAGAAGTCCCTAAAGTATAGTGGTCTTCATCTGGGAGCATGGATACAACAGCAGTAGTATATAGCAATGATGCAAATATTTGGGTAAGAAAAGTAAATTGAGACTAATCCTCATTTTGCTAACTGTATTATAATCTAAACATGCCAAGCAATAAGGCATGAAGCATGAAGATGGGGAGGAGACACAGCACTGCTATAGTGTTGCTTTGCTTAACTGCTTGGAGTGTGTCCTAAGTGTGCCTGACCACATTCTGGACAGGTTTGCAGCAGGTTTGCAGTGTGTCCACAGGTGTAGGTCCAGTGTCCTAAAAGGAGAGCCTAAAGTAATCTGAAATGCAGTGGCCTCAGATGATGAAATGAAGGAACAGGAAGAATTTTCCTATCACACCTGAACTCTCCTTTGCTTTTGCATTTTTCTAACTATCCTGCGTTCTCCCTCAAATGTGGATGTAAGTTGACTGGAGTGATGGGAGGCAGAGAAGGGCATATACAGCCTGATTTCCAAGGGGCAGTTATCTTCTAGTTCCAGCAATTAGCATTGTAGAGCACTTTTGATAAAAAAAAAAAAAAAANAAAAAAGTGAGGGAAAAGGATAAGCTCCACTGTTGCGTGTTGTTATTTGTCCATGAGATGGGAGACAACAGGCATAAGTGAAGGGGCAAAATAACCGTGTGAATGTTAAAGGGCAAACACAGCCAGACTGAAATGATATCCGTCTGTCAGGAGGTAGCCAGCTCCTGAAGGGTCTTGTGGGTGCTCTCTCTGCGCAGTTCAAGTTGCAGATGAGGGGCAATGATTTGTCGCATGCTGCTGGTTACTGCCCAGTCTGGCTGTCCTTTCCAGCAGATAACAAGGTGTCCAATACAATACGTACTGAGGAAGGTGTACCTGTAAATAGTGGGAACAGTCTGTATGCTGACTTTCATGCTCCTTTTCAGACTATAGCTGTGAAGACTTCCTGCACAACTGCCTGTACTTTGTGCCTCTCTTCCCCCAGGGTAATTGTGTTGATTCAAGCTATGTACATAATATAGGGCTCGTTGTTCCAGTGTCTGCGATGATTCATGTATTATCTCATCTTCAGAAGAGCTGGATTTGGCTGACTGTAGCTTCTGTTTAGCTTTGTTGGCCAAATTCAAGGAATATATTTAAGCAGCAGCGATTGAAACACTTGATTTGTTTTCCAGAAGACATCTGGTTAGCATTGTCAAATAAAACCGGATTTAAGTAGTTACTCATAAAGCCTCTATTATGTCTTGCTGCAAGACCCTCCAGACAGGTATGTGTTTAGCCTTTGTTTTCTCAGTACATCTGCCAGATCACTGTTCAGATGAGCAATATTAGGGTCAGCCCTACTAGTCGATAATCCTTCTGAGAAGATTATGGACTTAAAATAATCTTATGTTTCGTTAAAGAGCTGCAAAATAGGGGGGAACGACTTCATATCAACAATAGGTCTGGTTCAGGTTCAGAGAGATGTCAAGATGTGAGCTCCCTACCAACTGGAAACCTTAATGAAGTAAAAGACCATTAAAGGCTAGGGGTAGACCATATGTTCCGGAAAGGCCTTGGAGCTGTAAAATAAAAAAATAGAAATCAACTTCTCATTATTCTAGTTTCAATAGTCAAGGTAGTACCAGAGTTTCTGCCCATGTATCCTGCCCTTTTTACTGTTCCTGAATTCACAGTACATATGTTGATTGTTTTGGCCAAGTTCCATACTCCAGCTGCCCTTTTTAATAAGGAATTTTAAAAAGTGAGTATTCAAGTGAAACTAAGCAGAATTGGACCAGGAGTCTATACTGCATGAGTTTG
>VZTV01102685.1:27191-37655 GCA_013400875.1 Anhinga rufa
GAAGCTTTTAGGTTCCCTATTTTTAGGTTTAGTTTTATAGTGCAGTGCTGAGTGTAAAAACATACAGGGTGGTTATATGTAGATTGATTGCATAATATACATGATAAGTGAAAGCAATTCCAGTGAAAGGGTTAAAAGAAGATGAAAATTTGTTTCAAAATAGTACTAATGATACTGTTTTTTTCTTAAACCAGATTAATGTGTTTTCTTAATGTTTTATGATATAAGTCAGTATTGGTAGGATGATTTAGCTGAAAGATTATTGAACTTCACCCCATTTCAGATCTGTGCCTTTAGTGGAGAGAAGAAATTTGAACTTCTGCTCTGTGGTGTTTCAGTGCTAGGTAAAGCAGCCTCCATAACAAGGAACATCAGACTTCTGGTTGTTTCCCTTTTTGCTTTTCTTCTTCCTTCCTCTCTTGGATTAGGGTGTTACATGTGCTTGTTTGCAGCTTTTTAGATAGCTCTAAGTTTAACATTAAGTATCCTAGGAGGAAAAAAACAATAAAAATGCCCTTCATATTTTTATATTAGCTGTGTTCAGTTGTCTAAGAAACAACAAATATCCATAAAAATGCTAGAGAAAAAGCGGGGAGAATTTTTTTAATGCCAGCATCAAACATGCAAAAGGAAGCAAATAAACTGTTAAACTTAAGACATCTTGTCACCGTGAAATGTAGTCATATAACACACTTGCAGAAATTTAAATTAACTCAAGACAAACGGTGATAATTATTTTGAGCACTCCCCAGTGACAGCTTGTTAACAGATATAATTTGCAGTGGCTGTTGCATTTTGGTGCCATTAGAAGGGTTTTCTGTATGGCTAAATCATGCAGATTACCTGGGGAATTAAGGGTGGGATTAAATGTATTTGGTTTTCAAAAGCTGGAAGAAAAGAAATAAATACCCTGTTAAAGCTATTTTCACATTGCAGAGTTCCTTTTAGTTGGGAACCTTCTTAAAGACTTGCATCTGATTTGGACCCTTGAAAATAAGTCTAGCTGCGTACTTGCTTTACTTTAATGTTACACTTCATGCCCCATCCTTGTGCTACTACAAGCATCTGTATGGCTGAGCCCTGAAGCAGTTTGGAGGAGCCAGTCTGGAAGGATGGGCTTCCCCACTGGTCATCCAATGACCAAGTCAGGACGCCCTTCCCAACAAGACAGTGAGCACTTACGCATTGGAGGGCATAGACCTGACATAAATATATTTGGTGGCTTTCAGTAAGATTTCTCTGACGTATCCATTCAACAGGCTTCTCCATCGCAGAGTCCAACAGCCCTCTGTTGGGGTTACCTTCATCCGGTGGAGCCCAAGATAGACATGTTCCTGGGGAACTCTGCACAGCATCTGTCATTAAAAGTTACCTGTGCAGCTGGGCTTGGCTGCTTATTCAAGAGAGAGAACACACCTAACAGTCTTAAAAAAGTCTGATAGACCTTTCTTGTTACTCATGGGATAAGAAGGCCTTGCAGTAAACAATTGTTTGGCTGATGGGTTAAAAGCTTGCCACTTCATTTGGCACTTGCCTGTGGAAGAAGTGGGTTGGGTACCAGTGTTCACTGTCTCCAGGCTTGTCTTTTGCTTTTCTGTATATACTGATAAAAATAAAGATCTAGGAATTGTGATATAAAATTGCATTTTGGGGGAAGAGAAGGAAATAATAGGGAAGGTAGCTGGATTGGCAAAGGCTGGCATTTAGGCAAAGCATCTAGATCGAGCTGTTCAGCAGAAGTTTTTTCAGCTGGGCTGCCACAGTACTACATCTGTTGAAATTCCAAACCCATTAAAACGGGAGTCTGAACAAAACAGCGCACTGGATATATCACAGCTGAAGTTCATGAACTTGCTTTGCAGTCAGCATTGGTTACAGTTCAGTTGTTACACAAGTGCATCATTGCTGTGGCTTTACAGCATATTATAAAGCTTTGATATATAAGCACTCCCTGTGATAGTCAAGTTCTGCAGATGATATGGGGATTTATACATTTAAGGGAAATGGGATTTGATCCAAGCTGAATGAATTTTTGGGGAGGAATATAAAGTGGTAGAGGCAAGTTGTCTGCCTCATATTTAGATCCAGTGACAAAAATAGATGCTGCATTGGAATTAAACTGAACTGCTTTCTTTTAAAGTCATATTTAGCATGAGATACTTGTCAAAAACAAGATTGCCTTTGTACAGCTCTGCTTTTATACAGCCTGTTTCATCAACACAAAGAGAGCTGTGCATTCTTATCCCCAGTTTACAAATGAGGGACTCGTAAAGAGGCGCAGAGTGAAAGGCAGTAATTTTAGTTAGCTTTACTCACCAAAGAGACCTTTGAACTAGGGCGTCTGCTTTAATTACGGTCCCAGGCATAATCATTCTCAAGAAGCTCTTTATCTTGAAGAGTCACATCACCTCCCTGAAACTGCCTGGTTAACTGCATAGTCCAAAGTTACCCTGGTCTTATCCATGTCTTACTACAGCACTGCGATCAGGCAGAGAGGCAGCTGTGCCCTTTGAAGAGGTCCCAGTCTGTAGATGTGCTCAGAGCATATCTCAGTACGCACCAATACAACTGGTCCCAAAGCATGACTCTGGCTGTTACGTTGCAGGTGGCAACCTTCTTGCCTGGTGTTCAGAGCATGCTGTTAGGAAGTTGGAGATTCAGCCTGTGCTCACCTCATCCTTAAAGAATTTAAATTTGTATCTACATGAAAAATACTTTATCTTGCAGAACTTTATTTTAAGCAACTGTTGGATGAAAAGCACATCATCCTCTGAAGTAAAGATGTTGAAATCCCTGTTAAATTCTCCTGCCCCTTATGAGAGGGATGCCGGCAGCATTGGATCCAGTGCTAGTCATTACTGGTACAGCGTGGATTAGATTAAGGCATCTCAGGTTCTTCTTTAGTTGGCTTTATCCTGAGGTGACTCACTAGATACGTGCTGCAGGTAGAGCGTAGATACCCGCTTGGACTATGAATTTAGGAGGCACACACATGAAGTCTAGATTGTGTCGTGTCTGTAGACGTAAGCTCTTGCCTGGATCTAACCCAAAGTGATTTCCTCAGATGCAGCAATGCTGGGTGAGGAATCCAGGTCTTCTGATGCTCATGCCTGTCTATCACCAACCCACGAGGTCTTAGCTGTCTCAGTTCAACTGGAAAAACAAATTCAAAATATGCATGAAGTAAATTAAAATGATACGCAGTTATTTTTCAACTTTGAAACAAAAGGTTCTTCTAAAACAAAAAGCAGATTGATATAGTATATATTGTGATTGTTAAAGTGCAGTGTGACCTATAACATAGTGGGTCACTTTTAAAAGTTTGCTTTTAAAAGACAAATGTATATTGTACTACAATCTGTCTGGTTTTAACTGAAATTTTGACAAGCTACTTGTAAGGCAGTGTTTATAGTTGTGACTTAGGGAAGAATGTGATTTGTGGGTATTTATAGAAAAAAGGGTTGGCTACAAAGTTTAAAGATTAAAAAAAACATAATTTCTGACCTCAGGGAGTAGAGCAGTTTTCTAGTGATATGTGCAGTGAATGGATAAATGTGTTTTAATATACTCGTCAGCAGATATATTTCTGTAGTTGACAGTTCAGCTGACTCTTGCAGTTAGCCTCTCTCTAGTACCAAAAAAAAAAAGAGAGAAAAATTTCCACTCTACAAAATACAAGTTACCACATGAAAGGCTCTGCCAAGAAGTCACCCTGACTTTAGCTGAGATAATTTTTAAAGCCTGCAGATGCAGCTGTTAACTCATCACTTGTCCCGTCTTGCTGACAAGGAGACAACGGGGTGGTGCAAAGGCAAGCAAAGAATGTACTGGTCTTTCTCCTTGTTCCCTCTGCATTGGGGAGTTTCTGTTTCAGTGGCTTTGGGCAGCACCTCTACTTTTCCAGAAAGCTGCCCCTGGTCTGGCTGGCATTTTCTCTTTAGGTTTTAGCGATTGGCTTCAAGTTCTAGATGCTGTTCTTGGGTACAAGGCCAAATCGGATGTTTCTGGGACATTATCTTTCTGTCTTTCATTGCTGGACCCATCCAGTGGGATGGCTATTTATTCCAAGCAAGTCGGAGCTACTTAATGTCTGAATAACCTTGATGCCAAGTTTCTAAGTTTATACTTGTGAATAACATGTTAGTTTAATTCTAAGCACAACAATATCTTTACTGGTTACTAATAAATACTTAGAAATGCAGACAAGTGGATTTTTTTAATATTAAACTCTTTACTAGATGCTCGTGAGAGTGTATCTGAGTGTGTACGTGTGGATGTAGACAGCTACAGAGCTTAAGGCCTGATCCTGTGATGCTCACGTGAGCAGTGAGCACTGTGCAGTGTTTACTTATACAAGTAATCTCATTAGGGCTAATTTAGTGAGTGATGGCCGCTTGTTCAGGCCTGAGGCATGGAGTACTGTTCCAGGCTGGTGGCAGAAAGATGTGGCTCTGTGCTGCCGCTGGGCTGCACCTTGGGGACACATCCCAGGCTCAGATGGTGTCCAGCCCTGAAAATCAGCACCCAGAGTCTTTCCTCCTGCAGCCATTCAATACGGGGTGCCCGGACCCTGGCAGGGAAAATAATTATTTTTTTTTATATTGTAAACAAAACTGTTATGGAAAACTTCTGAAAACGACCATGAATGCATCTCCTTCTGATCAGTTCTGCTGCTGGCAGTGCGACGCTTTTTCGTTCATATAAACTTTCAAGATACTGCAACTAGTTCTAGCGGTAGGAAGCTTGTCAGGCATAAAATGTTACCAAAGTTGGTTAAAGGAGAGGGAAGGAGCCAGTGCATCCAGTCCCCTCCCAGGAAACCCAGCCTTCCTTCCATTGCGGAGCTACTGTGTGTAGGTTTGACTAAGCAGACAAGGTAAACATTAATCCTGGTTTTCCATGGTAATACCATGTCAGACGAATTATTGAGGTATCAGTGCTGTGCCTTCTGTTCACTGGTGATTTGTGGCTTAAATTACCATGTAAGAGTATGGTTTCAAGTTGTTGGAAAAGCAGTAAATCGCCTCTGCATGCAAGACTTGCTCCTGTGTGTTACCAGCTCAGGGTCAAGTGCAATTATGTGCAAGCTCCTTGTATAAAATGGAGATCTGGGCTGAGAGGCCTTGGAGGTATTTTCATACATTTGGCCTGACTGCCTGTTGCAGGGGCCATAAGGTTTTACATGGAGAGGTGACGTTATTCACAGCAGTGCTGAATTTGGTGGCTGTGGCTCAAAACTGTTGTGTAGAATTGTACTCAGCACAGTTGAGCCCTCTCTTTCAGTGTGGTGCTGCTGGCACCCACGCGTTCCCCTGCTAATTTAGCATGAGGGAAGAGAGCGGAGAAGGGTGATGTGCTCACCTGCTGTCAGTGAGAAGCACATCCCCAGCATGCTTCTGCCTGATGCCAGGATTTAGCAAACCCTGCAGTAATGAAATGCCAAGCAGATGTACAAGTGGTTGGGTGTATGGCAGGGACGCAGACATAATGGTATCGGTCACTGACAGCTTTAACGTATTTTCTTGCATTGTGCATCTCCTGAACATCTTATCTACCCTGTTCTAATAACTGTGAAAATGATGGGGAGGGGGCCTTTAAAAGGTTTTTGACTGTGTTTCCCACACACTTTCTTCATGCATAACTAAAACTATCCTGTGAACAGCAAAACTCAACCCCAGGCAAAATTTCCTTCTCTAGGAAGACTTTAACTTGTACCACATAAGTGGGGATTAATATTATAATATAATCTGACTACAGTAATTTTAAGCAACATTTATAATACAGAGGAGGTTTTGAAATTTAATGTATCACTAGTATAGAAGAATAAGAACAAGAACTAGTCTATGGTTTTACCTAGCCAGAAAAGCACTTGCAGGGCATCAGAAGATAATAGGTCACACCTCTGTGCACTCAGCCCCAGAAGCAGTTGGGAGGGATGAAGGGGAGGTAGTTCCAGCCTTTGTGCCATGGCACCACCCAGTGCAGCCACCCATCACAGTTGCCAAGGCAGTGGCTCTTTCCTGGTCCTTCTGGGCAAATGGTCAGTGTTTGTGTAAACAAAACAGGTTCATCTGGGGGATAATAATATTGCACAGCTCAGATTTGCTGCAGATTTGAACTGGCAAGCACATCCTCAGGAATGGGTGTTTGTATCCTGCCTGATGCAGTCTCCTGGGGTTTGCCCTGGAAGTTCTTAGGCAGAAATATGGAAAGGCTGTGCATGTTTTTGTATATTGGATAATGTGGGTAATGGCAGCCCTGCCACTGGGTCCAACCAAGAGTGTGTGTGTCCCTGGCTCAGGTAGCACTAATGTATTGTCACATGCTTAACACCAAAGATTTTTAATAAATGCAACTGGCTGTATCCTTCTGTCACCTAGTCAGCTTTCAATTGCCAAAATAACTTGTATAACTGTAAGAACGTTTTCACTAACTCAGTGTATAGTGCTCCTCTCTGTTTGGGATTGTGGGAATAGGACATGGTATTGCTCCTCTGGGAAGAAGGAAACATGTCTGGAGTCTTTCCTAGAGTAAGTATTTCTAGCTTCTTCCTGGGTATATTTTACATGAATAAAAACACATTTATCTGAAAAATATAAACCTGATTGGTTACAGAAGACCCTGTGCACCTTTAATAATAGTGATGAGATGGGGGAGGGTGCCCCCAGCTAGAATAGTTTTTAAATAGCAGTTGCCAACCTTGGCCTGGCAGCGACAGCAGCCTCAGTTAGATGCAATGACTGCCCTTGTGTTGCATTTGTGGGCTGCTGCAGCGTGAAGTAAAAGGTACCTGCCTAAAACCTTGGCTGAGGTTTGTTGGCCTTGCGTGCTGTCCACAGTGCGTTTCCTGCTGTGCTGCAAAATGTACTGTGACAGTAAATAAATAGAATAGCTGCTCTTGGGGACAAATCACCTTGTTGTTGGTGTGGTTCACCTGGTGGTTTGTAGAATTCTCTTGGCTTCTTCAGCAACGTTGCTGCAGTAGCTTGTGATCTTACATGGATCTTGTGTTGCGGACAAATGGAGGTTGTGACATTGATAAACTCCCAGTTTTTTGGTGTCAGTCCACTTGAACTTGCAGTGGACTTCAGAGCTTCAGTGTTGACTTCCTTAAATTTTTTGAGCTCTTCTGGGCTTCATGGAGTGCACCATTCATCATCTCCATCTCCTTGGATAAGGAGAATAAATAAGGTCAAGCAATTAATATCAGAGAGTTCATCTATCATGCTCCATCAGAGCCCATCACCCTTAGGGCGTTGCACAATGCCTGATGTCGGAGAGCCATAGAAGTGGCCATCCAGGACCCTGGGCCTTGTCCCAAGAATGGGAGTGAAAATAACTGCATTCTTATGTACCCCTTTGGTTGTCTTCATGTTTGTTTGTGGTGATTAGCAACTGATCTGAAGGTGAAACTTGCAGTGTCTAAGTTGACAACTTAGCATGTTAACCCACCCTACAAGTTGATGCAAGTCTTTGGGCTGTCTTGTTCTGCCACAGCCCACTCATCCCTGTTGATTTGGAGCTCAAACTGCCAAACAGCCCATCAGGGTGCTCACGTTTGTGAATGTTATGTGCTGGATCTGGTGCCAATTTTGGAAGGGCGGTGGAGGAATTTGTTTTGCTGTGATTGCTGGCAGTCATTTTTCACCCCCTCCTGAAGTACAGCAGCTGTTTGCCAGATGCACGCAGTGTCGGCATGCTCACACGTGTGAAAGAGGTAAACAGGGTTACCGACCCTCTGTTCCTGAGATGTATCAATTGATCTGGATCTCAAAACCCACCACCACTGCCCTTGGTCCTTGAACTGAGAGAGAAGTGACAGGTTCATGCCATACTGCCCTTTTTGGCCTCATACAGAAACATGTGATAGGCCAGGACATACATCTGGCTCTAATGGAGATGGCTATCGTCAAACTGTAAGCTTGCCTTCTTGGTGTGCATGTGCAGATACAGGGGAGTCTGTGCTGATTAAATCCTTATAGAACTGTGGTTGCTCTAGGTCAGTTAACCCGTCAGCACCGAGTCCTTCAGACCTCAGCGTCAGAAGCATCTTGAGTGTAACAGGGGAATCGTATGCTGGAGTTGCAAGTTGTAACTCCACTTAACCATTTGCCAGGCAAAAGACTCTCTAAAATGTTGCCATCAATATAAACATTGCATGTTTTCCATTTTAGGGGTATTAAAAAGATCAAGATAAGGAGACAGATGATAGAATCACATAAATCACTTTCTCCAGCAAGTGTGATAAAAGCATTTTGTGTCATGATAATGCCTGTGTATTGTGCAGAAATTTCAGCTCCTGAGACAGAAATGTACCAAATACTTAATTTTCGCTTTGCTTTCCTCATCTTTCAACAGTTTCAGATGTCTGTCTTTGGAAAAGTAAAGCTAAGAGTTTGACTGGGCTGATGAGTTTGGTTGCCACATCTTGAACATTTAATTTTTCCTTATGCTCTGGCGTCTGTTATTCGGTAGCACAATCACACTGAATATCAATTAGGAGGCGGGAAGATGATTGTGGAAAACTTGGGTGAGGGGGTTGAGATGCTGACTGGGATTTTGGCCATTTTGAGTGGGGATGCATGTTTGCTCTGAATTCTGTCTGAACTTGGAAAACTCTTCAGTATTAAACTACACATGCTCTGCAGAGACATGAGGTTTTGAGATCCTCGTGGCTTGCATTCCTCTCTCCAAAGTCACAGTAAATGGTCTCTTCCACAGGCAGGAAGAAAAGACAAGTGGTCAGTGCCAAAGTTATTTAGCAGATGGTGCTTGATCAGTGAGCAACATCATCATTTCAAGTGTAAGGCACATAATAGATGTCTACTGGCCTAGCAAATGAGACCCCTGGTGTTACTCACATGCTTCTATCTCCTATTCTGCAAGATGCTGCCATCTGTCAAGATGCTGAGCCAGGCCTCGCTTAAATAAATAAATAAATAGATAAATAAATCCCCCCACTTCTTTCCAAAGTTCTTGACATCTCTGGGTTAAAGAAAAGCCATGTGTATACATGCTATGTGTGGGCATATGTATATACTACATGTGAGGGAGGGGTAAATATAGATACAAATATAAGAAATGCACCTTTTGGTTCTGTTACTTGGGACAGACAACACTAATGCATGGTGAACAGTTTCAGGAAAATACTGTGTACTTCTGTAAGTGCACTGTACACTGAGCATAAACAGTAATGGCTCTTGTCATGAGTTAATCTCCTCTTTCCCTGTTTTTCGGCAGAGTGTGACAAGCTGCGGCGGGATGGCTACCGGAGCTCGCAGTATTACTCTCAGGGCCCCACCTTCTCCTCGTCCTCCAGTGCAATCTGTGGGAGTTACCAGGATGATTATGAAGAAATTGAGCAAAAGGTAATGGTGGGGAGGCAAAGTGCTGGAAAGAATGGATACCTGGTGTGGTTTAATTGCCTGCCATAACATTGTTCAAGTAAAGTAGGATTTTTAGAAGATCGTAAAGATGGTTATTCCTTTGAATTACAGTGATATTAGGTCATCTGGATTCTGTAGTCTCTTAAAAATCCCAGTTCTACCCGTGCTTTTATATAAAGTTCCCACTGGCAAAATAAAGGTGTGAAAACCAAAAGGAGTTTGGTAATGTTCTGGGGAAGACCCCAGCAAGGGTAGCTGTTTTGAATCTGTTAAGTGTTTACATTCAAGTAGCTGGAAGAGCTATTAACCAGCCATCAGTGTACTGCTTTGTAACAGCAACCTGAGCACACTTTGAATTGTTAATACAGGCAGTTACACAGTTTCATTAGGTAGAGGCTTTGTCCTAATGCATCACAACTGTTTGAGTAAAGGCATCCAGAAGAATGAAAGGTTGCCCACTAAGTTGGATTTATCAGCTTTCTTTCAGTTTGCATCATGGTTTATATGCCCACATCTGAGCTCCATGTGTGCTTAGCTTAGAATCTAGAAATAAGTTAAACATATAAAGAGAGAAACAGAAGGGAGAGTTGAGCAAAAATCCGAAGAAAGTTGTCATAGAATAGTTTGGGTTGGAAGGGACCTTTAAAGGCCATCTAGTCCAACCCCTCTGCAGTGAGCAGGGACATCTTCAACTAGATCAGGTTGCTCAGAGCCCTGTCCAACCTCACCTGGAATGTTTCTAGGGATGGGGCATCTACCACCTCTCTGGGCAACCTGTTCTTGTGCCTCACCACCCTCATTGTACAACATTTCTTCCTTAGATCTAGTCTAAATCTACCCTCCTTTAGTTTAAAACCATTATCCCTTTCCTTATCACAACAGGCCCTGATAAAAAGTCTCTCCCCATCTTTCCTATAGTCCCCCTTTAAGTACTGAAAGGCGCAATAAGGTCTCCCCGCAGCCTTCTCTTCTCCAGGCTGAACAACCCCAACTCTCTCGGCCTGTCCTCACAGGAGAGGTGCTCCAGCCCCCTGATCATTTTTGTAGGCNGCCTTCTCTGGACCCGCTCCAGGAGGTC
>VZTV01102688.1:0-23787 GCA_013400875.1 Anhinga rufa
TGACTGTGCCTGATGATTGCATCAGTCTTTAAATGCCTTTCAAAGAGCACTTCAGTTTACCCTGATGCAGTTCTCGGTGTCCACGGGAAACCATACTACCTGCAGCACTTTGAACACATGGCTGTCCTGGTTTTGGCTGGGATACAGTTAATTTTGCTCCTAGTAGCTGGTAAGGGGCTGTATTTTGGATTTGTGTTGCAAACAGTGTTGATAATACAGGGATGTTTTGGTTATTGCTGAGCAGCGCTTACACAGAGCCAAGGCCTTTTCTGCTCCTCACCCCACCCCACCAGCGAGCCGACTGGGGGGCACAAGAAGCTGGGAGGGGCCACAGCCAGGACAGCTGACCTCAATGACCAAAGGGATATCCTGTACCATAGGACATCATGCTCAGCCTATAAATCTGGGGGAAGGAGGAAGGGGAAAGACATTCAAAGTTATAGCATTTGTCTTCCCAAGTAACTGTTACGGGTGATGGAGCCCTGCTTTCCTGGAGACGGCTGAACACCTGCCTGCCCATGGGAAGTGGTGAATGAATTCCTTATTTTGCTTTGCTTGCATGTGCAGCTTTTGCTTTACCTATTAAACTGTGTTTATCTCAACCCAGGAGTTTTGTCACTTTTGCCTTTCTGATTCTCTCCCCCATCCCACCAGGGGGAATGAGCAAGCGGTTGTGTGGGACTGGGGTTAAACCGTGACAGCAACTCATGAGAAAACTGGAAATAAACTGGTAGGGACATATATTTAGATATTAATGAGGAAAATAGAAGCCTAAGGCTTTCTTTAAGAATCAAGGTACTTTTATACTCCCAGTTGGCCTACAGGATGGCTTTTCACTAAGATGCCTGAGGCTTCAGCAAGATGATAATCTAATCCCATAAATAATAGATTTGTTACTTATGTCTCCTTCCTTCTGTCTGTGATATAGTATCCAAATTATTATCCACGCCATTCTAAATAGGTTGATTATGTATTTCTGTATCTTAGCCGTTTTGTGACTTTTCTGGTTTTTACTTTGATCACTGAACAAACATGGAACAATAATTTAAGAATATTTTGTTTTTCTCCTATTAAGAGTTGTTTTCCTCCCCTATACCTTTCACAGATATTATCAGTGGATCCTATTCACAGTGAGGATACAACAGTGTATCCTGGGAGTCATTCTGGCACCCCAGGAGATGAGGTCTTGCCAAGAAATGCAGCCATGGATGAAAGTGGAGACAGGAAACGATTTGCCTACAGCTCCCATGAGACCCTGTTACAACAGCTCAAAGTGGGGTTTTTATATATATTTTGCATTTTATATACTTTTTTTTTTTGTTTTAATGGAATGTCTACTTGCCCAACCTCTTTTTCTAATGCTTTCTTTCATGATTAAAATCCCCCTTTTCTGTAATTGTTAATTTAGTCACAACCCCTAGACTTTCCACTGAAATTAGTTGCCTATTGGTGAAAGGGAAGGGAATGCTGAAAAGACCTGACTGCAGAACCGGCTCCTGGTTACAAAACTACAAGCTCAGAGTAGTAACTTAGAAATGTTTTCCCTAGACTTTTCAGGCAAACCAACCACTTCTTAGGAATTGGGAAATGCTCCCAGGTGCCACAAGATCAATGTCCCTAAGTCTCATGCCGGGGGGTAAAGAGGTCCTTGGACAATACAGCAGGAGGCTCCATATGCGTGCACCTATATCAACAATAATCAGCAAAGTGAAACAGCCTTTGGAGATTATTTAGACAGGTTTGTGCTGTGCCCTGCAATGCTGAGTTTATAGAAGGGCCCAGCCAGAAAGCACTCTACACCCAGATATCATAACAAACGTTGACATCCAGGGTAGTAAAATAAATATTTAATTTCTTCATCTTCCCATATCCATCTCAGACATCCAGCTAACTCTAATAATACTTTACACTATAATACTTTGCAAATATGAGTTTTCTAAATTAATATAAGTGTTTTGATAGATACTTGTGAGTTCACTTTTCAGTCTCTGCCCACTGACGGCTTTCCAGTTATAGGACAGAGTACTGGGAGATGGGTTTTTGCATGCTGTCAATGTATCAAAACTAAAAGACAAAATAGCTTTTGAAACACTAATAATACCACTCAGCACTTATATTACTCTTTACATCTTCAGAGCCTTTTACAAACAGCCGTGAATGAAGTGTGGTAATAGCTTTATTGAATTGTAAACCTGCTTTGCTATTCCTCCAGCTGTTTCAGCAGGTCTCATCCTGGTGCCTGTAAGAACAACACACTGATGCTTCAGATGACTAACCGCTGAAACTGGGCTGCAGAGAGCTACGGTTTTCCTTGACTCTCCCCCAAAGGCAGGTAAGGCATTGCACATTAAAATTTTGCAAAGATTCCACCAGCAGATGGGGGATAAACATGGTCAGATGCCACATACCCAATGGGCCCCCTCCTCCACCTGCTCTCACCTGTGCTTGAACTGTAAGGTCTTTAGGTGCCAGCCAGCATCTTTCAGCTTGGCAGAATGTCCAGGGCAGTCTTGGTGCATGGCTTGGAGCTTGTAGGAGCATAAACACCAGTTACTATAGGTTGCCATTAAGGAAGACTTTTCCAGATGCTAATAGTGGCAAAAAATCATAATGCCTTACACAGCAGGGAACACCTGCATGGTTTAGACCCCACTTTGGGGCTCAGCTGTTCACCATAACCCCTGCCCTCGATCTGTGGAGGTGTCCCCCACTCCCATTGTCCAAACCATGGATGGGGGGCGCAAAGGTCAGCTGGAGCGGGGGAGAAGCAAGCAGGGTGGGAAATGCACAGCAACCTTTCAATTCCCCAAAAGCTCCCTTCCGAAAGGGGAGGCTGAGATCCACCTCTGAGTTCAGTTCCCTGGGCTGTGTCATTCTCCCACCTGCAGAAGTGTCTCCTCTCAGGGGACGGGAATGGATTTTGGCTGCTTCCTCCTCCTGAGGTCCACAGGTGCCCCAAGGACTTGTCTTCCATGACAAAGTGTGTCACCCCAGGTCCTGAGGCCATGGTGCTACTGGCACCGGCAGGCACTGTGCTCTGCAGCAGCCACTGCAGGCTGCTCTGTACCATGCGAGCATGACGGCAAGGCCGCTGCGTTCACATCGCCGAAAGTAAACTGGATGTCAATTACATTTCCCATCTGGCATCTATTAAAATAATATGTGTATCTATGTGCGCGCGCACGTGTGCGTGCACGCCTATGTGTGTGTATAAAATGTGGACACTCTCTGATTTCAAATATAGAACAAAATGCATGTTTTAAATTATGTTTTAATTTTGGTTCTTTTGTTAACTGGAAAGATCCTTTATTTTAGAGTTTGTGCAAACTATTTTACTTAACATATTATCTGTAACAGATTGCATAAGCATGACTGTTATCTGTGTTAGTCATCACTTTAGACCATGGAATATAACTCATGGCAGTCTGGATTTAATGAATGTTTGAATTAACCTATACCTAATTTCTTGTGTTTTAAAACCTAAATCTCATTGAAAGTTGAGCTTTGTTTACTTCCCAAAATTGATCTGAGGGCCATTTGGAACACTTAGTGTATTCTAAAATGTGATCGTATCAACAATACATGCTCGAGTTTGTTTTAAAGTGAGTTTTTCTTTCCTAGTTTACATAAATCATTTAAAAAAATCGTTCACTTTTTTGGATCATAATGTACTCACTTGGCTTTTAGACCTACATAGCTCACAGGCCAATTTTTCAAACAGGATTCTAAAGCTATTTGTGGATTACTTTCTGTTTGCTACTTGTAATCTGCATTCCTGAGGCAAGCATGCTAAAATGACCGAGGATTTTCATCGAACTAAGTGATTATACTAAATAGGGCAATTTTGGGTGCTCTTAGCTTCTCTGTTTAAAAATACAATGCAGAAGAAACCAACACCACACTTGCTGTTAAACCACAGAGGGCACTGTTTGTTCTTAATATAAAATTACCCTATTACATAGACTCTTGTCACTCTTCATTAAGCAATTAATGTTAGGAACTTAAATTTAGCCAATTTTTTCCTTTTTTCCTTCTTTGATTTAAAAATTAACCAGGTGTATTATACTGATGCACACTTTCATGTTCTTTCAGTGTTTGGTACCAAATATTGCCCTGAAGCATCCCTCCTCTCCTTACTTCTTCACCACACTGCACGGAGTCAGATAGTTTCCTTTGCAGCAGTGGGTCCAGAAACGTAGTGCAAGAAACTACCTCATGATTGTTTTAAGGTTAATTAGCACTCTGCGTTTTAACTTGCTCTTTTGGGTTAAGGTATTGAAGAAAGGGAGGTGGGGCAGCACTGGCGACAACTGCAGTCCTCACTCTTGGTATTTTTCTTCCAGTGCTTTCAACCAGGATGCATTAGAGGAAATACAGCAACTGAGTTAAGTGAGATTGAAAGTCAATTGACTATGTCAGTTTTGTGATTACTGTTTATTTATCTACTACTTGAAATATTCTGAACAAAACATAATGACCTTTCAGCTTTCTCAAAAGAAAAGATCTTCCAAAAAAAACTGAAACAGAAAAAGCAGTAGCAAAATTTACAGGTTTTGATAAAAATAATGATTGTATTTTTTTTAATTCCGTGTGTGTGTGTGTGTGTGTGTTTGTTTCTGTAAAAAATGATGAAAAATATCAGAATTCCATGCAAAATTAAATTGGGACTTGTCTTGGAGTTGTGTTGATACAAAGTGGCCCTAGATCATTGTGCAGAGCATCACACACAGACAATATAAACTGTTTATAACTTAAAAATCCTAATAGATTAGACGAAAGAAATACAAGGTAGAAATTGAATAAACTGTGAACATCAGATTAGTAGAAAGATTCTTGTTCACTTGTGCTTGTGTTAACTGTAGTGCAAGCTTGGAACATCTCAGAAGCCTATGAAGTATTATTTTACTGTTGGTTCAATCAAAAATGTGTGAGTCCTTATTTTAGTAGTTACTCTCTCCCTCTAATAGTGATCCTTATGAACGTTGCTGGTTAATTTAATTTCTTGTTCGCTTGAGGCCTGGATAACTTCTGGGATTCTTTTTTTCCATTTCACTTCCCCAGCCTGTGTATAAGGCTGGTGCCAAGATCCGTGAGGTGCTTTGCAGCTCTTGATGCAGCACTGCATGTCTTAGCCAGACATAGCAGGTTTCACTTTCTCAATGCGTGGCCAAATAGGGACCCGGATCAGTTAAGACACAAATGATATTACTAGGTAGTTGCAAGCACTTGGAAAGGATTGCAGGAATTATGGATGTGTCTGGAAAACAGATTTGCCTAGGATCCCCTGATGAGGTTTGGGCAACTTGAGTTGGTCACAGCTCTGAAGCTTGTAGATGGTTGTACAGCACCAAAACTTTGTGTCTTATTTGTTGAAGGGGGAAATAAGGGCTTATCACTGTTTATTACTCTGGTTGAGACCACTATTTCTCTTTGCAGGACTGTGAAATAACTGAGGTTGGGAAGGACCTCAGGAGGTCCCTAGTCCAACCTCCTGATCAAAGTCCCCTGTGGGGCCAGACCATGTTGCTCAGGTCCTTACCCAGTTGGGCTTGAAAACCTCCAAGGATGGAAACTGTACAGCCTCTCTAGGCAACCTATTACAGTTCTAAATTATCTGAGGGTGATTTTTTTTCCTTATACCCAGGTTGAATTCCTCTTGTTCCAATTTATATCTGGTGTCTCTAGTCTTCCCAACATGTCCCAGGATAGACCCCTGAGGAGCTCCTCTTCTCACCAGCCACTGCAGAGGGCACTATCCAGTGACCACTACCCTTTGAAATGGATAATCCAGCCAGTTTTTCCTCCATCTTGTAGTCCAGCCATCAGGACTGTAAAGACTCACCTTGGACAGAAGGATGCTGTAGGAGACCATGTTGAAAGTGTTGCTAAAGGAAACCTTTCCTCCATTGGGAAATGACTCACGAGAAGGGTGCTGTTCTTAGGGCTCCATTTAAAGGGACAGTTTGTAAGACAGCTAATGGAGACTGTCTAGAGAAATGGAAATTACTCTTTTGGTTTCTAGGGGTTTTCCTTTTAAAAAATGAGATGATCTGTTGAAATTCCCTTCTAAGAGCAGTTCAGACAACTCATCCCTTGCTACAAGGTGAAGGACGGCAAATTTTTGGAGGTTTCTTTTCAAATGTGCAGTAGTAAAGGCCTAAACTCTTTTTAAAGTAACCTGGATACGAGATTGTCCATACCAGCGAACAGGCAAACTCTGCTGCACAGCTGGAGTGTTGCTTTCCTTGAAGGCACTGCTAGAAGCAAGGGCATTATCCTGCAGGTGAGGTTACATGCTTGTGTATGCATTTTAGGATTGGGTCTGCATTACCACGGGATAGTTATAAAAACATGTAGACAGTTCTGCAGAAGAATTTGATTTTTCAAAATGGTTTTCATGTACTTCTTTGCCTGTCTGGTTTTCAAAAACTGGAAACATAATCTGGGAAATAGGGCCACAAAGTCATTACAAAAGCCCTGCGCAGCACAACTGTTGCTGTTTTTGGCTTTTCTTTCTCCTCCATATGCCAATTCATTCCTAGCTATGCTTATCAAGGGATCATAAGCATTTTCCATCTCATTTAATTTTTGAACCTGGAATTCAGTATTCTGCAACATAGAATATTGGAACTGCTTAAATTTGCTAAGTTTATGCATATCCTGAACATCTAAATATTATTAAACATAAGGTTCCTTTGATTTTTCCTTTTAAGTGACATAGAATGAATTTGTAGAAGAGAAAGCAGTACTTAAGTTATCCATAATGCATCTGTTTATGTTTCCAACTGGTGTACTTTATCACCAAGTCATTGGTTTATATTATAAAATGATGGTTGTGTAATAAGTAGTTAGCAGAAACCACAGGCACGCCTTTGAAATAACACTAATGGCCATTTTTGATGAAATATATGAGACTTTGTGAAAATGATTTGATGAAGAAATGTATTTTCTTTACTTCCTGTTAACAGTGAGCATGTTGAAGCCCTTTAATCTCTGCTGCACAACTAAACATTTTTTTTTCTTATTTGGGATTAGTTTGAACTAGCAAGCACCATTTAATAATCAAGAAGCTTTAAAGCAAGTGAATTTGATCAGGGAAGCACTAATTAACAGTACAAAGTGAAAAAACAAATGTCTAAGTGTAATGGTTTCAAATAGAAATACAATTAGCTGGTAACCTTGGGAATTAGTCATTCTGCCTCTTTCTATACTCATCTAGTTTATGGTACTGAGGATCCTTTTCTGCTAGCTGAGTTTGTATATGTAAGAATCAATAAATAATAGTAAATGATAAAGCATGCTGGAAGGCCCAAGCATGATGACATTTTTAAGACTAAGATTTGCTCTGATGGGATTAAGTCTCTGGGTTTATATGAAAGGTGCAGCCAGTCCTTAGCAATTTACAACACTGCACATTGGATAAGTTTTCTGGCATTTCACAAGTAAATCTTCCAACCAGTTTCTAAGCTAAAATTAGATGTAAGTTGGATCCATAGTTAAAGATGTGATCCTTGGACAAGTTTAGCGTTTATGTATGTTAAATGCTCTTGCTTAAAAAAGACACTTCCTCTATAGTTCAGCTGTAATGCATTGTGCAAGATGATATTTTGCACAGGATACATTTGAAGAAATAATTTATGATTAAGTTTTTATGCACTGTTGTATTTAACAGCTATTACAAGCAGTTTTGCTGATGCTACATATTTTCAATCTTGTTCTCAGAAAATTTTGCTAAACTTTGACTACTTCTTCATGGTTTTTTTTCCACCCAAATAAAGATTAATTGCATAATGCAGGGGGAGTGTTGTTTTGGGAAAGTTCTTACTAAGCTTTTTCAGCTTTAAGAAATCAGTTCATTAAAATATTTGCTTGTTTATATTTTTTAATATTTTGGAAAAAAACCAAACTTAATTCAGAGTCCCACCAGGCTTTGTTATCAGGACTGGAAATACAGCCTTTGTTTTGTGACTGTACTCTTGGTTATCTCCATGACATAAATCTGGTTATATTACAAAGTTTTGAAAAAAACCCAGGTTTCTATATGCTTAGCAGAGACTTCTTTGACTGGACATACCTTGATTTGCATAGTTTCTGACACCCTGCCCAGGGCAGGGCATACAGGAGGTTGAGGCAGGTGGAAGTTGGACAGGGAGTCTGGATGCAGAGCCGGGCAGCAGGATCTGAGGTTGTCACGACAAGGGAACAGCAGCCACGAGCAGTGCAGGGAGAGCTTTGGGTAGAGGGATGCTGGCAGTGGTAGTAGAGCATGGATCGGGCACTGGGGATGGCAGGAGAAACCAAAAAGAGAGAGCTTGGGATGGGTATTGGGAAAATGGATGAAGAGTCAAGGGTGGAGAAGAGATGAGTAGGTCAGACATGGACAGGTCTGAGGGAGCAGAGAAGGACAAGACAACCTTGGAGCTGAAGGACAGAAAAGTCTACACCAGCTAAAATCCTCCCATGAAAGACAAAATAGAGGCAAAGATCCCAGGACTGGTGTTTTGTTTTTTTTTCATGAGGTTTTTCACTTCTAGTTTTATAGGTCTGAAACAATTCATTCTTCAAGCAACATCATCAAGAATGCAAAATGAAGCACTGAATAGCCAGTATTAAATACAAATATTACCATCACATAGCCTTCATTTGTCCCCCTCTTTTCCATATACCTTTTCCAAGGTCCAAATTACTTGCTCAAATGATCCATTTTCGACAGAGCTGACCCTTCTTTCTGCGCACACAGTAAGTGTAAACTCTTAATTACTGAGCAGCTGTTAACACTGCTGCATCCCTTTGATGTTCAGTGAGCATGTCCCACACCTGATTTACTGCACCCTGATCAACCCCAGCTCTGATGACAGGCAGATTCACTAATGTAGGTTTGTTTTCTAGGGATGGTAATGGGTGTGATATAGATGTATTTCTTCATATTAATCACTGCATCATTAAAACAGTGGATTTTGTGATATGAAGGGGATATTAACCTAGTTGTAGAAGTGGGCTGATAAAATATTTAGGAACTGAGACCAGAAGTGGATATTTATATTGGTCACCCTTTCTGAGAAGGCAAGGGTCTGCAGAATACATAACGTTATATGGACTTAGCTCTCAGGACTTGTATCTGGGAAAGCTTAGCAGTCAAGTGCCAAAATCTTCTGCCAGGCATTGATCAAATGAAGTCTTTGCAATTAGTGACCACATGTGAAATGTCTGGCTTTGAGCTGGTATCCAAGTTTTCAGAAGCTGCAGGCATGAACTTCTCCATTCTCTTTCCGCAGTTTCCTGCCTCATTCATTTTTTAATGTCTTCAAGGAAGGAAGGAGAAGTCCTACAGATAACAGCCTTCCTTTCATAATTTGGATCCATTTCTAAAACATGTTCGCCCTGTGAATTGAGTGGGATAAGGATCCTGTGGTAAGATACCCATATCTAATAAAAACCAGTAAAATGCTAGTTAAATGTTAGTTATGCAGGCAAACTTAATTTGGATGTTTCCTGACTATTGAATGCTTCACTACGTTAGGTTATTTTTAGCCAAATTAACCAGGTTTGGGAGAAATATCAGCTCCATACAAGTTTTGTGAAGGCATTTCATTTGAGATGAATGGCTCAGATCAATGCTCCTGCTGCAGGAAAGCCTAGAAGACCTGGGCTGCCCAAACGGCACATACAGCCTGCCCAGATCATCAGCCCTGCTGTTTCTTGCTCTCTGGGCTGTCCTCCGCAGCAGAGAGGGAGGCTCAGATTATTTTGGTGGGGAAGAAGGGTAAATAGGGGACAAAGGACACAAGGCTGTAGAAAACCAGACTCATTAATTCTGTTGCCAGTGGAGCAGTGTGCTTGTAATGATGACCTAAGCTACAAAATCCTTAGGGTCTTAAATGATGACTGCCATTCACAGCCTTTCATGTGCAGATAATGTGTATATAGTACTGTTGGGAGGGACACTGCTAGAGGTTTCTCTTGCTTGGCCCATACCATCCCACTGTGTGCAGAGAAATGATGTAGAAACACAGTCAAAAGTTTAGACACTGAGGCTCTTCATCCTATCACACACTTCATAGACAATAACAAAGGTCAGAATTACCAGCAAGCTCCAGCCACTTTACACTCTTCAGGTACAACCAATCTTACTCAAAGCCACATCAACTTTTTGGCCAGGTCTGGAAGTTTTGCGTGCCTTTAATGCAGTAGTAAACCTGCTTATAAAAATTAAATTAAGCAAAAAAGGTTTTAAACGACAATTTTTACAGTTAAAGCATCCATGGAACACTAACTTTATTTTTAGGAACATCAGGAGGTGAAAAATGCATGAAGTGTCTTTAAAAATAACTCTAATCTAATCTGGAACCAGGCCATTAAAATCATTCCGTCATAACTACATAATTATTTTGTCACATTATGACACCTTATTATGTAGAATGCTTAAGGACCTTGACAATGCATTTCTTACCTGAATGAATTTGAATTTTTTTTTCTAAGTATAATCTTAACTCTGTTTTCTTGTTAGTTTTTTACCGATGAAAGTCATGGTTGATATATTTAGTTTTTCTCCAGCTGAGTGTCCAAGAGAAATCCAGCCTAATCCTTCTGCTCTGAAGGAATATGCTGGGAGGAATATTAGGCTTATTAAAATGCTTTCTAGGAAAGATGAAATTTAGGATTTCTTGGATCTTGTTATGGACCAGGAAATAATAGGAAGAATAAACCCAAGATGGATATTATATTTTTAAACAGGGATGCACTGACAGTGTTTCCATGTGTAGCATTTGGACTATATGATCTGCTCAGCATGTCCTAATGGCAACAGGAGTTTTCCTATGTGACTTCCTTGTGTCCAGGGATTTTGCCCCATGTAATGAAGCATTTGTTATCCATAACTACTTCATTAGTTTGAAGATTCACGTGGAGGAGTTATAGGGACCTCCCTTCAGAAAGCTGCCATTGGTGAGGTGGATGTTGATGAATATCCTCAGGGGAAAGAGATTCACATTGAGAGAATCTTGTGTGTGAGAATATGATGCGGGTGCTCCCTGGGGTCTCTACGCTTGCATGAATAGGAAGGATTAAAGGTCCAGGCTTATAGCCCATTTGTCATGAAATCCTCTAATGATGACAGAAACTGTAGACTAGCCTCATATAGAATATCTATAACAAGCAGAGTGAAAAGGATATAGTGAGGCAATGGTGCATGGCCCTAATTTTCAAAGTATTGAAAGTGGGAGAATTTGAGGAGTTTACAACAGTAACAGAATATTTGGGTTCAGTTTCTCTTCCTCCTGCCAGTGCAAAACCCAAACACTAAAGGCTGCATCTTGAAAAGCCCATAGGAGCATCTGGATATATTCGCCCTCCCTCTGTGTCCCCAGCACCCTCTAGGAAATACAAGAATATTAGTCCAAAAATCTGAAATAGCTCAAAACCCACAATATGTAATGGGAAGAAAGCAAGAGAGCACTAAAGCCCAGCAGCAGCCGGGATGCAGCCGGTGAGAGCATCATGATGCTCCTGCCTGTCTGCCTTCAGCAGGATGGGGTAGCAGCGCCAGGGATTGCCAAAGTACTTGCCAAGGGTTCCTGTCTGTTGGTAACCTGGGATCTACTTGGGTCCCTGGCTTGACCCTGATCCTGAGGCATGCTGAGGCTGTGGGACTTAGATGGTCCAGGACTGGCGCAGTCAGCTGCTCTGTTTCATTTCAGATGAGAATGTTTTGATTTTTCCCTTGCTGAAAAAATGTTGGAAATTCCAAATGTGCATTTCATATTTCAGCTGGAACTCAATGTCCCACAAAATGGAATTTCCCTCTCTTTGTCTAGCTGCAGCCTAGAAGAAGGGGCCTTTGAGGAGATGCACAAGAGAGGTGTAGCCTGATCTTCAGAGGAGAAAATGGGTGTGAGGCTCTGAGGCTACAGCTTTTCTGTACAAATAGAGGTGTATTTCCTAACCTGAACATTTCATGTTTTATCCAATAAAACTATGCTCTTTGCATCTTTTTGCTGAACACCTGGAATTTTTCAAAGGCATATTATACCAACCAGGTTTAGTTACAAGTCTGCAAAACATGAATGGTAGGCAGGGGTGAGGGAGGGAAAGCAAGGTGTTTTAGGACACGAAGCAGCCCATTTCTACCAGGATGCCTGTTTAAAGTATAAGCTCATATGAACAAGGATAATCTTTTTCTGTATGTGTTGTGGTGTCCGGTGAGCTGTTACAAATCAGTAATAATCTGTATATGCTGGCTTGCCAGGCACAGATTTTTTACACCAAAATTTTCCTTGTGAAATCATAGCATGGTGTTCTAGTGAAGTGGTACCTGCTGCCTGTGAGGGAGAGTGGTTACATGGCATGGACATTATCTGAGCACAACTGCTATGGGAGCAAATGCGAGCAGTACCCCCATGAGAATCTGTCTGGTAAAAAAGGAAAAAACCGCACCAATTTGCCAAGAAGATTAAGCACAGTGGCTGAGATGGGGCTCATGGGTATTTATCAGTTTATTTACTACGACAGGAGGCATACCTTGCTTTTTGTGTTCTCAGATAACTCATGTGCTCGCAAAAATATGACCCTGAAGGTATGGCAATTTTTAAGTGCCTTGTTTAAAAATGGTCTGAAGGAAGTTCCTGAACAGAAAGTGTAACATGTTTGTTCAGTGGGCTGCTCAGTAAGTTTTTCACCTATGTAGTTTTTCCTGTTTATCCTAATGGATGTCTTGTTGTTTCTGACATCTCAGAATAGGAAATGCCTCCATTAACTTAATTTAGATAGTTCAATTTCAGTGGTACCCACTACATTTTATAGTTTGCAGTTAGGAAGCAACATCTGGACTTGTCCCAGTGAAAATGGGATTTCCCGCTGTTAATACATTTATTGTATTTCCTTATATAAATATTGTTTTATTATGGAAAGGAATCATATTATTAATCTTTACTGTGTGTCTGGACTGTTGATTCAGCCATGCAAAACACTTCAGGTACCTAAACCCAAAAGTTGTTCTTAAGTGGCATCGATGCATTGGCTTTGAGCGACTTACAGCCATTTATATGTTCATGACTCTGCAGGAGAAATGGAGTTTAGAGCACAATATCTCAACATCGTATTTGACATCACTGGGAATCTAAATCTCTCCAGTTTACCATTGAAATATGGCACCTGTGCGTTTGCTGACTTGAAACACGGCTATTTAGTGAAACAAACATATTGGAAATCAGATTGTTACTTGCACAATTTCTTGCTAGTCATGTTTTCCTAAGCAGATCGTCAGTGCTTTTCATGAGCAGATGGCTATTTAAGCAGCTATCCTGCCTGGCTTTAGGGGACTGGATTTGATGCATTTGTAAGGTTCGCTGTGTAATGTAACCCAGTCCTCAGAAGTTTTACTTTTTTACAGTCACAGTCGATTAAAGCTGACCTGGCAAGGGACCAGAAAGCCTTTGGGAGGATTAGTGGTTATTAGTGTCATTGCCTCTTCTACTGTAAAAGCGGTGGCTGTGTTATGAGCGGCCGAGCAGGCATCTCCCCGGCACAGCTAACCCCTCAGAGCACAGTGCGGAGCGGGAAGCTGCGGCCTGCCATCAGCAGGGCTGCTTGGCTCCCAGTGCAGCCTCCTGCCGCTGCTGGCCTCCACTCCCCTCTGTGCCAAAGAGCCCCGCTGTTTGTTAGTAAACACCGAGGAGCCCCTTTGCAGGTGAGGGGTTTGGTGGCTGGTCCTGGCTGCCGGCCAAGCACCATGGCATTGGAGCTGGGCGGGCAGCCATCGGCCTGGCTGCCGTCTCCCGCCGGGTGTCCCGACTCACCTGGGTGGCAGTGGGAGGCAGGGAAATCACTCAACACTAGGCTCTGTAGTGCTTTGTCTCCCTTTCTTCTCTTTCTGCTTTGTATGCTGCAGCAGAGAGGTGGCTGGCGCTGAACTTTTTACCTTCGAGACTAAGTTTTTTGTGTGCTGGAAAAAATGGCCATTAAAATGATTTGTGAAATAAATACTATCACTAGGGCAGGTGCTGAACCTGTAAACAGTTAATTGCCAGAGCTCTGCAGATGTCAACTATTTCTTTTGAGATGTCTGCCAGCTAATATTATCTGATAGCAGTTCATTCAGTTGATGAATTTGTCATTTTGCAATTTAGCTACCAGAATGTGTGCTGGGTCAATCAGCTTGCATGCCTGTATTTAGAAGAGCTTCACAGTCTGCAATCATCTGGAGACACTCAAGGTACAATGTAATTAATATTTTACAATCATCCTGACAAGAAAGAAACTTACAGTAGAAAAATCAAAACATGTTGGTTTTCTGTGTCTTTTAGACTTATGCTACGGTTGTTTTTAAATCATGGTAAAGGTAATAAAAGCCTGGTCCAGCCTAAGTGTCAGCAAACAGCAGAAGATGGGGCTCATTGTTCAGAGGAGATTTAGCCAATACTTGTTTGTAGAAACTTGGTGAAATCATATTTGTGTTCAACATCTGTGTTCAGTACTTTTCAGCTGGTTCATGCTTTGATAATTATTGCAGAATTTTGCTTCAGGTAAATCAATCTTATTCTAAAAGACATACCTGATACTCAAAAGTGGATCCACGATTAACGATGAGAAGAAATAGGGGAGTATGTTTGAAATAGGCGTGATTTGTGCCTACTTTTATACTGATCTGTATTTTGAACTATTCAAATTAAAACTGTTTTGTAATTGAAAAGTGTAACAATACTTGTAAGCCGGTCCATGGAATATTGGTTTTTCTGTCTATCACATTGAGGTAGATCTTAGCGCCCTCCATAATAATTTCAGCTATGTTTAGTATTTTTGCTATTCGGTAGAACAAAAGATGATTTGTACCTGAGGAGAGTGCATTCACTCAACAAGCCTAGAAATAAACCATGGAACTTGAACAGAAAGTTATCTATATAAGGCAAAAAAAGAGAAAGAAATGTGTGTTTTAGAAAAGCATTAGCATTGAGGATTTTGAGGTGGAATTGCATTTGAGTAGTAATCTTTTAAAAAAGCCCCCACTAAAGCAGATAACTAATTTGCTATGTAGTCAGGCTGCTCAGGTTACCCCCTTGATGTTTTGGGCTGTGGGGACCCTCCTTCAGGACTTTGTTGCCCTTGGTGGCCACAGCCGTGGGGCTGCAGATGAATAGGATGGAGTGGCAGGAGGGTAAATGTGAGAGCTTTGTGTTTTTAGACAGTTCTTTTGCTTCTAGGAAAGTTAATTAGGAAGTGAAACCTTAAGCAGTTGACAGTGTGCATTGTTGGCTGCTAGTGCTCTGTGACAAATACCACTGAAAGGTACTTCACTTTCTTTTGTAAACAGAAAGGTAAGGAATTTGCACAAAAATGTATTGGTGAAGATCTGCTTTTCATCATGGCCTTACCACATGGTAAACAACAGAAATAACTTGTTTTAATAAAGTATGGTGTTGAAACATTTATCAGCAAGCTCTTTCTCTCCATTTCAAAGATATGTTTAGGTAAGAGGAACTGTTGCCTTGAAGAAACCCAATCTGAAATTTTGTTATAACATTTTCTTCAGGTCAAGGTCAGGAAACTTAAGGAAAAGTTTGACTTTTGGGCCATCATACAATTATGCCTGAGTTGATTAATACAGTATGCTGAAACAGCCATCTAAGAATTTCTTAGTATTTTAAATGTATCTCAAATAGTAGTTACTCACATAAAATTATTGTAGTAGTCACATTATAAAAAGCATGACTTCATTTTTATTGTCATTTTTTGCATGTAGCCATGCACAGTTATGAGGCAAGTGTAATAATCCATGTATTTTAATTTTTCTATATAACAATAAAAATATTAACATACCTTTCTCTTATGGGCTAGGTTCCCTTGAGCGGCACCAAGATAAGTCTCTGGAGAATTAATAAACTAGGCCTGGGGACTTCAGAGTTAAGGCCTGTTAAAACAGTCCTATGTAGTACTTCAACTGAACTAGATTTTAGTGGTGTATTTGTGAAACCAAATGGAGAACAGTATGGAGGTGGCTTAAATGCACAATAGATGTCCATTTCAGAATAAAGGTAGCTGTGTTTTGCCCCAGCACTTCCAACCTCTGCAGGTGGAGCAGCTCTGCACACTCCTCTCACAGGTTTTCACAGCATGAGCAGTACAGAGTAACACAGCAGAATATTCATTACATGAAGACTATACAAAGGGTATGGCATTTGTGGAAGTAAGATTTGCAACTCAACAAGCAGTCACAACAGATGGCTGCTCCAAGGGGCTGGAAAACAGAGAGGAGGGAACGACATCAGGACCTGTATGTCTACAATACCTGCATGCAGGTTGGTGCTTAGTCTCATACAGGGGATGGTACAAAGGATATTTTCTAAGCAAGACCCAGGTTCTTTGCAGCCTCTGTTCCCCTGGACTGCCCAGTCCACAGCAACTGTGGCTGTGCAGAGACCTCCTAACTGCAGCTCAATGCTTATCCATGTGGTCCCCTTGCTCATGTCCATTAATCTCAGTCCTTGTGGTAACGCCACAGTTTCCTCAGCCATGCAGATATTTTACAATGGCTTTCCCTTTTGCCAGTTTTCCCTACAGTAAGGGAGAATTTAGTTCTCTGTTTATACATTCCCATGAAGTGATGCTTTATCTGTTTTTAGAAGGCTGTGTAATGCCATTTAGATTTAGTCCACAGAGTGAGCTATTTTTGAAGATTTTCAGAGGATCATTTTAAATATCAAATTATTCAGAAACTTCCACATTTTTCCATAAAAAACTCCCCAAATATTATTAGACTTAGCGTTTTTTGGGGGGGGTTGCTTTGAAAAATGGAGTAGGAAGATTTTCAAAAGTCCTTAGTACTAGCTTATATTTCTTCCTACTTCTTCCTAATGTTCTTAAGGACGCAAATCCAACACACTGTAAAAATTACAGTGATTTAATAATAATGATATTGTACAGGATAACTATGGGGTAACAGTGCTTGAGTAAGGTGAGCTGAGTAAGGTAAATGCTTGAGTAAAGTTAGGTTACTATTATACATCAGAACTGCTATTCAGGCACTTTAAATGATGCCAGGGCCAGGTGATACAGGGCTGAGGATACGAAATTAGCTTGCTAGTGGCTCTTCCTGCTGTATGACTATAGATGAGCATGGGGAGGGATAGAAGAAGGCTGAAGGACTGCAGGGGTGAGGGTCTGCCCCCGCCTGTGGGTGCGTTTGGGTTGGGGAGGAGGATTCCACCCTTATCAAACCCGTTGTGAGATCATTCCTCATTTCTTGAGCAGAGAGGAATGTTTATTCAGCTGACACAGTTTCTGGGAAAGAGACTAGGAGAAACTGCTGTGTGACAGTCTTCCTCCTTATGGTCTATAGTGGTGATGTATCCGTGCAACATGTGCAGTGTGGGAAGGGATGGGGAAGGATGGCCAGCTACACAAGAGGCGGACCTAGGAAAATGAAGTACTTGAATGCACAGGGGATTATTACTCCGTTTCTCTGTATCTACAGCAATATTCATCTGAACTTAGCCTACCAAACCTTAATCAAAATAACCTTTTTCACTTGAGTGGCTGATTAACCCCCAAAGGCTCCATCTTTCAGTGAGTTTAAGTAAATTCAAATAATATGTGCGGAGTACATAGTGCTGATTTACACCAGGGTATATATTAATAGCGATGTCACTGGATGGAGGCACAGGGAAGGGCTGGGAGCAAACGACGCGGGTGGCTGCCCCGAGTCCAGCACCAGACCAACAGGGAACAGCTGAAAGCATGGGACTGCCTTCCTACTCCCATATGACTGTGTGGGAGCAAGCAGATTTGGAAGGGTGTGATCAAACTCGCAGGAGAGGCGTGCAAGGCACGGAGCAATCTGAGGAACAGCCTCTCATCTGATTTCTTCTGGGGACTGCTTTTCCCTTCAAAACATCAGACCTCCTTGCTATCCCTTCTGATCCTGTGCAGTGGGTGTCTGTGAATGGATCGGTGGCCTTTGGCTGCATCTCCTTATGGAAATTGCTTTGACCTTTATTTTCATTTGTTGGCCCGACTGCTATCCTGTCCCCAAAGTGGAGTGTAGTTACACCTTTCTGCTTAAACTGGCATGTTTAGTTGAAAACCAGAAGAAATTAGAACTGCTCAGCTCTCTAGAAATAACTTTTCTTCTCTCTTTATCACCTACAGAATGCCTGGAGAATTTCAAACTAATAACAAGATTATGTAAGAGAATAGGAAATAAAAACATACATATATTTTATTTCTGCAGAAACACCCCTGTTGCATTTTACTCTTCCAACATAGTAAATGAGCCTTCTATATACTTTGGCACTACAAAGCATTTCAGAGATACTTCTGGTAAACACCAATACCATAGCTATCCTTCTAAACCTCAGTCTTCCAGAATGTGTATATTGTATAAGTGGAACAAAAAAGTCAGCTTCAACATTTTAAGCAATCAGTTTGATTCTGGTCACGGCAATTACTCTTTCTGTCAGCAGGAGTAAAATTTACAATCAGGAAATCAAAGAGTCAAATGTATTCCTATATAATGCAGCATAAGCTGTACGTAAATTAGATCACCCCACTGGAAAACCTGCTTCCTCTCATTTGCCTCAGTAGAGCTGGGCGGCCTCTGCATGCTGCGCAGAAGCATGCAGCATGCTCAGCCCCAACCCGCAGGCAGGTGGAAGGAGTGGCATCGTGGTTAGGACCGTGCTGCCATGCCAGGGTAGGATCCCGCTGTGCCCTCACCCCTCTCCTCGCCCACCTCATGCACTGCTGCCAGAGCTGGCCACCCTGCCATCCAGCCTGACCTGCTTCCCGACCCAGCTTGCAAACATGGGCTGGGGGAAAAGTTTGGCTTTCCCCCACGCAGGTGAGCTGTCCCAGCCATGGGACAACCAGCACTTCTACAAGCAGAGGGTAGGAAAAACCCTCTGAGGATGCAGCCCAAGAGGGGCTGTTTTCAGTCCTGCTTGCAGCCCTGGCTGCTTCCCACCCTACGCGTAACACCGGGCTGCGAGCTGGTGTTGTGAAACAGACACAGGCTGAAGAAAAGGGTTGCCTTTGCTGGGTGTGCTGCCTGGGCCAGCCCAGCGAGTGAGCTGCTGGTGAATCAGTCCAAGCAGGGTCTTATCAAGCTGTGGCTGATGCAGGCTCCCATAGGATGTCTAACCTTTAAACACTGGTGCTTTGGCTCTGGGAAGAGAGATGCTGCTTGGCTTCTCTGCCAAGGGTGAGCAAAGAGCACCTCATCTGGTCATTTATGAGACTTTGCTTGAGGTCTGGTTTGAAATCCTAACTACAAATATGGGGAAAAACCCCTAAATTGCTTGGCCTGAGCAACTGGACCTTCCTCAGTTGCAATCACTGGTTTAAGCAGTTGGGCTTAAAGAAGCCCGAGCCCTTGGGATGGGAGAATTGGGCCACTCCAGAAAGCTCCTCTTGTTCCCTTGCAGTTGCCAACCATGTGCTCCTACCTCTGCAAAAATAAATCAGTGTTAACAACCATCTCTATTCCAAGCATGATTTTGCTCTGTAGTGCAGAGTCACAGGGCTCCAATTTCTAAAGGCTGGGCAAGAATGTGGCCAGAGCCAGGAAGGGCCAATACCTTGTGGTCCCATGCAAACCCTCCAGCCCTCACTGAGGGTCAGGCCTTCAGTGGGTAACAGAAATGTGCTGCATACCAGATACCTGAGTTGTTCTCGTGAATTCAAAACACAAGGTACAAAATATGTGAAAAATAATCCCTGCATATAGTTTGGAGTAGCAAGGGAATGAAGGAGGAGAGCAGTAATCATGCTAGCACAATCAGTCCTGAGAGTTGCTCTCAAGGCAGTGTGCAAGCCTGGCCCCCTCTGAGACCTCTTCCAGCCCCCAGTCCCTCCTGTAGCTGGAGGAGAAAGCAGAAGAGCAGCTGGCCTGGCAAGAGCAAGATGGAGGCACCCATTCTCCCCATTCTCCTTCTGCCACCCTGGAGCAGCACATCAGTCCCAGCTGCATTTCTCCCCTTTTCTGTAATCTCCTTTTCAAGGGGCATCCAGCTAATTCCATGCCTTCACATCTGCCTTTTTTTCTTTTCAGGAGTGAGGCATTGACAGTTTTCCCCTTTCTTCCCCATAGGTTCATTGGAAATGGCCGAGGGAAACAGTGATCAGCCAATGTATGTGACGCTCTCAGGTAAACGGATGGGAAAGTGGGACTTTTGAGACTGGTCTGGACAATGTAATTAAAATGATCCTTGTGTGGCAGTTATAAGTTGACCCTTGGCAAACAACCTGGCTGGTCAGATCAAATTTTGGAAAGGGCTTTCTCATTTCTTAACATGGGTGATTCTGCATTTTAGTGATTTTATAGCCTTTTTTTTATCTTTGGAGAATTCTAGTGGTTTTATTTATACAATATCATAGATTTTGAGACACCCACTTCATCTTCTTTTACTGAATTACCTTCTTCTACAAATACTTCAGAATCAGAATTCCTTTCCTAGGGAGTTTGAAAAAAAAAAAAGAAAATAGATCTCATTTCACTTGACAAGAATCAGTAAACTGGTTCCCAGATCTGGGAACCTTTCCTTTTGGTAATACATAATCCTCTCTGACTACATTCATTTAATTCTTCAATCCCACTCTGCACTTCAGCGTGTTCTCAGGTTTCTACCTCTTCATAGTATATTTTTAACACATAGAAATAATGTCTGAAAGCTAATTACTTTAAACAACTTCAAGGTAATTTCAAACATACTTGGTCTTGTAGAAAAATTTATGTCTAACTTTAAAAATAAATTCTGGTAACAATTTTACAAGGGGTGTCATAAATATTTCTGCTCTGCTGAGCAAGATTTTGCCTTGAGAAAAATAATATTATCATTAACTGTTTTTATCATAGCAACAAAAAAAAGAACCAGGTGAGGTTGAGTCCTGGTGTGCTCAGTCTCCCCACTCACAGCCACCCATTAGAGCCTGACCTTCTCATCTAAATACTTATAATCCAAGTGGATGCTATGAGTAAAGATGACAGGGATTCAGCACAGCTTTGCAGTAATTGCTGGGAAAGGGGTCACCTTGTATTCCTTCCCCTTCCTTCCTTCCTTCCTTCCTTCCTTCCTTCCTTCCTTCCTTCCTTCCTTCCTTCCTCCCTCTCTTCCTTCCTTCCTCCCTCTCTTCCTTCCTCTCTTCCTCCCTTCCCTCCTCACTGCCAAGACATGTAACAGAGGCTCTGGGTTCTCCCTGGCACACTCCCTCTCTTGGAAATGTAATTTTTGGGAGCAGGATGAGNTTTCTCTCGTCCTGTCCTCCTTCCTCCCTCTCTTCCTTCCTTCCTCCCTCTCTTCCTTCCTCTCTTCCTCCCTTCCCTCCTCACTGCCAAGACATGTAACAGAGGCTCTGGGTTCTCCCTGGCACACTCCCTCTCTTGGAAATGTAATTTTTGGGAGCAGGATGAGCCTGACCAGGGCAGGGGGGGTTTGGGGCAGAGGAAGCATGGGGGCAAGCACCCCCTCCTCTTCCTCATACAGGCACACAACCCACATGGTTGCTGACCTACAAGGTTTGTATGAGCAACCCATAGGTGGATTCACGACGGTATGGAGCCCTTTGCTATGAAAACATTGGCAACGCACTGTGAAAGTGTGAAGCCCCTGAATCTGGGGGAGGGGGGGTGTCTCCTGTCCATTCCTATTCCGTAGCGTGAGATATTGCTGCCTGGGAGAGGAAAGAAAAGTCTCACCTGTAATAGTACAGGGCATCTCCCAAAGGCATTGGGAAACACCTTTTTTTTTCCTGTTCACTGTGTATGTGTCAGTATATTTTAATGTAATTTTAGATATTCTTTCTCAAATTCTGTAATAGCATGGCTTTCTACATCTATCTGCTGTTCATTTCATTTGTGATTATGTTTTGTGGCATTCGGTATTCTCCAGTGAGAATGAAGTTTATTTTCATGTTTAGAGATCTGTACAACTTGCCTCTCAGCAAAGGGAATCTGATATGATAAATGCGCCTGACAAGGCCTAATTTGTTCATATATTTTTAAATTAATCATTGATGTATAGGTTAAAAAACACAACTTGAGATCATGAAGAAATGTGTGGGAAACATATCTGGACTTACTTATAACTTTGGAAGAATGTGAGAATTCACATTTATTAAGCCAAAATATAATAAATTCACAATGTAAAATACAACTCCAAGTAGGCCAGATGATAAACATGTTTTAATGCAATGCATGCAGCTGCTCCACTCTGTTGTTTCCAGTCCTTTTCTGCCTGGTTTATTTACTTCCCCTTAATAGCTGCAGGACATATTTATTGGGACCAAAATTTTCCCTAGTCGTTTGCAGCATGACTTTCTGGTCCAAAGAAAGGCTCATTTCTTTGAACTGTTTTTCTAATAAGAGCAGAAAGCACAGCAAATGCTAAATTAAAAACTACATAAGCACATTGCAAAGCAAATTCACTTGGTTTCTGCTTCCTGGGGAGATGAAGAGGGGAAGAGGTAAAGAACTGTATGTGATGTGCGTGTAGCACTTGCCTGAAGCGGCTGTGCACCTCTGCAAGGCTTGGGGTGACCTCAGGGGCGGGGGAGAAGTGAGAACCCCAACCAACTGGCAAATTTGCATCAGAGAAAAAGCAAGACAGCAAGGGGCAAGTCAGAGATGTGGAAGGTAAAGTCAGGCTGTGGCTGAACTGGGTTTGACTTCAGTGGTAGTTGTTTCTGTCCCGTATAGGGTGATCAGGCCCCAGGTTACAGATGTTTCAGAAAACAAAGCCAGTTGTTGAGGGAGTATATGTGCAATATTAAATGTTGTTCTGGAGCCTTTCTCACCCAGGCATATGAAGACAACTTTTATGTATGAGGGAGCAGGTGAACAACTCTGCTTATTCAGCAGCACAGAAATAAAACTACTGTGACAGAGACAGAGAGGCCTTCAGGGGTATTTCTTTAAAGTAAAATGTTGGCCTGTGGGCACATTCCCTGCAGACAGTTACACAAAAGAGGGGGGTGACTTTTGTAGGGCTACTTGATGGGGATGCACCCTTTGCAATGCAGAAACCCATGGCACTTGCTCTCCTGGCATGAAGGGGGAATGAAGGGGCAACAAAGAAGATCCTGTCCTGGAAAAAAAAAAAAAAAGCATAGGTTTGGTTGTCCTGTATGCCAATTGCAAATGGTGAGACAAATGGGCATTGTGACTAGTTCTTTTGGAGGAGCAAAGCAAAGGTGTAGGTTGTGGGAGTCTCTGGCCAGCATAGGATGCCTGGGAAAATGTGCTATATTTTAATTTGTGCAACAAGGACAAGAACAACACATTGCACTTTGCACAATATGCTGTGTTTTGTTTTAATAGCACCAGGCAACTTTAATACCAGGTAAAGTGTCCTCTTTGTAAAACTAAGGGGCCCAAATACTCACCAGTAATAATAAAATGCTCTCTGCGAAGTGCAGAGTGTGAGGGAATTAGTTTAAAAACACTGGCCTCAGCAGAGGGTGGAGAGGGAATATGATAAGACACTGGACTTAAGTAGGGGTCAGGGCACAGGTATGCAAAGCTTTGAACATGAAAATGGAAAGCACCAAGGTAACGTGATATTCCTCAGATGAGAAAATCTGCAGCTCAGCAGAAATTTCAGCTGTCTGTGGCCATTGTGCCCCTGTCACAGACTTGAGCCCCTGTGTGAGCAGAGGAACCTGAGGGAGCAGACCCAGCTACTGCCCATACAAAGTGTGTTTCTGATATGCTGATGCCAATGAGGCACAAGTGATTTGGGCATGTTCTTATGGCAATTCAAGCTGTAACACACACAGCCCTGGCTGTTTTACTCCCAGCTCACA